>PVHY01008052.1:0-63816 GCA_004024945.1 Uropsilus gracilis
TTTTATTTATGTGAGAAGGGATGAGGTGTCGTTGTAAGGTTTTTTCCATTAGACACATACACACAAGTCGGCGCACCGAACAGGGGGTGCAGATGGGTGTCGAGGAAGCACACCCCACCAACCCTGGCCTCCAGATCGCTCCAAGCATAAGAAACAAAGAGCTTCAGCGGAACCCCTCCCACACTGCCCAGGAATTGCAACTCGTGGGGTTTGTCCAGGCTGCGCAGCCAGCAAAAAGGGACCCGAATCCTCCTGGGCGCCCAGCGCTGCCCCTCTGTGGCTGGAGCGCGTTGCTTCACGCCTCTGCTTCAAAACTCTTGTAAAATAGCTTTATAACCTTGACCTATGTGTGTGCTGAAAACAGAAGAAGTTGGGGTGGGATGAGGGGGGCATAATTAAAAAGTAGGCACAATTAAATGTGCTTTGAAATCAGTGAATTTTCTGGAAGGTAGTGAATGCGTTGCATCTAAGTATGTGGGCTTAGAAGTGAAAAGACATACATAACCTTAGACCAAAGAGGATGAGAGGATTAATGGTGAGGGTTTGCGGGTGGCAAGGTTCTTAAGAAGCCCTGATGATTTTTATCAGCTCTCCCAAGCCAACCTAAATAAAATAATGAGAATTATTAAGAATAATGAAATTTAACACTTTACTATTTTGTAGTCCTTCGGGTACATAATTTGAGTAAAACCAGTGTACTTCCTAAGGAAATACAGCCTCAAGCAGGACTCCCTAGCTCCTTTCAATCACAGAAAGTCAAGAGCTTCTGGAAACTTGCATTCACATGTTCACAACAGCACTGTTTACAGCAATCAAACTATGGAAGCAACCTGCATGCCCCCAACAGAGAGGGTTTGGAAGACATGACGAGAAACACTACTCAGCTATTTTAAAAAGACCAGCTTTTGCCAGAGAGGACGAGGGGTGTGGAATTGGGGGAGAAAGGGCATGGAAATTAAGATGGTGCCCAGGTGATGGGATGATGAGAGAGCCTCGGAGTAGACAGTGATGTACTATATCTGTATACATATATGTGTGTATATACATATGCAATCAATAAAAAAAACTTTAAACATAAGTAAATAAAATAAAAAGAACAACTCTTGCCATTTATGACAATATGGGGAGAACTAAAGGGGATCACACTAAGGGAAATAAGTCAGATGGAGAAATATGTCCTTGATGGGGTCACTTATGTGTGCCATACAGGGAACCAACCAAATGGTCAGATAAAATCAAACAATAGCAGACCCCAGAGGTCTGACTACAGAAGTGAGGCTACTGGAAGGAGAGGGACAGGGAGGGCATAGTGGAGACGAGCATAACCAACTCTTAGTGACAAATGGCCTTTTAAGAAGAGGGTGAGCAGTAGATTTCCACCTGCATATATCTGGCCTCCAGAAAAATTCCCTAGATTGGAGAACATTGAAGAAATTACCTAATGGCTACTCTTTTAAAACTTTTACATTGATGCCTATTTAACTACATTTCAGTTCGGTCAGTAGAGTGGGCCAACGAGCCTTGGTGGGAACAGCAAATATGTGCTTTCTATTTTCCCTCTCGATCCAGAGTGACACTTCTATTCATTTGAGGATACAAACCCTGCAGTTAAACTTTGAAACATGCTAACCAGTATGCCACTCCTCAATAATACTTTTATAGTACTCCTCAGTACTTTTATAGTCGATATCTTAGCAGTTTTTCCAAGCATTTTCAGGACCTTGGTTTCAAAAGGATCTTGATTAATATAGGATATCTTAGGGACCAGTTCACAGCTATGCAAACTGAAACTGAACTGTAGTGGGGGGTGGGGGGACTGTCAATGATCACATAGCTACTCTTCTACCTTGTTCTGGACCACTGAGTTCCCTCCAGTTTCTCTCAAGATATGGGTTATTTTAACATGACAACTGAACACTTCTTGCCTATTTCTTAATAAATTCCTCTCCCTATGCCTTTGAATAGATGAAGAAACACAAACAAAAGCAAATGAAATTAGTTAGAGCCCCAACACCTCAGAGATGAAAGAGACCTTCCAAACCACCTAGTCCAATCTCCTCATTTTACAGGTGAAAAGACACCTAAGGGATTAAATGGCATGTCCAAGGTAGCTGGGCTATTAAGTGGTGCAGCTGGAACCTGAAGGCAGGCCTTCAGACTGCTGGTCAAATGTCCTTTCCACAACAAGCCTATGCTTTGCAACGCATTTGCCAAGAACTCAGCAGCAGAAGTCAAGTACAAGACCTGAACTTTAAACCACCTCAGTCCACCACCATATTTATCGAGCATCCACTGTGTATGCATCAGTGAACTGAACACCCAGTCAGAGCCCTCTGCACATCCTCCCTTTTCCCACCGGTGTCCCTAGGAACTAAAAGGCTGAGTTACAGTTTAGCTTCAGTGCAATTTCCAAGTGCAGTCAGAATGGCCCTGCTCACCAACATTTCATAAATCCTGCTTTGCAGCTCCTTCTTTCCTTCACCTAAAGTCAGGATTTAGAAAAGAATCGCTGAGCTTTATATCTCATTAGAGTTACCTCCTCTGGCACAGCGTGCCACGTATGTGGGACATGTAACTCATCATTAAACGAGTAAAAAAATTCCCCATTTAAATCCATTTAGCAACACGTTCCCACACTTTATCTCCTCTGTGGCTTGCAAAAAAGGCAGTATTACACTTAATTAGCCTAGAAGTGGTGAAGCTGGTCCTCTGATGAGCTGTAAGGAACCTCACCAAGCAGCTGTTGGCAGAAGTAAACTCAGATCTGTTAACCTATTTGTGCTCACGCCAACATTAAGACAGAGATGCTACTGTCCCATTTTACAGATGAAGAGAGAGAGGTCTGAAAAACTGAGAACTTGGCTATAGCCCCATGGTGTCCAAGGACTGGACCAGAATTTGAGCCTGAAACTTGTTGGTTCCAAAACTTGTTTCCCTCATAACACTGGCCTCCTCATAACATCCTGGCCTCTGTGGTTTTGCTTGTTTGTTTTAACAAACCAAATTCTAAACTGAATACAAAAAAATGTTGGTTTCAGTAACAAAGGCCAGGACTACTGGTGCCCATCCAGTGGGGTAGAGCTGGCAAAATGAGCAAACCCCACCCCGCTGCTGGGAATCTGGGAGCTTCTTAAAGATACCAATCAAAGGCTGGGGGTCCAAAAAAAGAAGTAGGAGAAGGGGAGTCTCTAGCCAATTTTTTGATGAAACTCATTTGATTACAGAAGAAATCTGAAAGGCAAGAATGTGTGTGGGTTGATGTGAGGATAAAATGAGATAATGTTATGAAAATACTTGGTAAGCTGGAAAGCACTGAACAGACGTCTGGCTTGTTTTTAAGGTGTTTGGAGAACAGGGGTGCAGCAGAGTTGATGGTATCTACTTCAGCTTTTCACTCATTTCAACCACAGACCCCTCCATTTTCCCCTGGAGCCTCTTGACTGAAATTTCCAGATCTGGGGGTATAGGCATCAGGGGCTGGAGTAAAGTTCTGTCCATGTCCCAGCACCTCAGTATCTTGAGTTCCTCCAGTCTTTGGGGTCTCTCAGCAAGGGCCCAGCTGACCTCTGAACACAGGTGAATGAGCAAGAGCTGAGATCATGGGCTTACTCGCCTACCCTGGCTGTCAGAAACTAGCAGTCCACAGTACAGAGCAACCCGAAGTCCATCAGACTAAATCCTCTACTTTTCACTGACTTTGCTGGAAGTCCTCAGGCAGGTTGCTTGATCTTTCTGTTGTCAGACTCCTGAAGCGGTAAAGCAGACAAGAGGCCTCTTTTTAGCTCTCAGGGTACTAATAAGGCTGAGAAAAATTGCTTTTCTACATGCTCAGAAGAAAGCTTTGCATCCTATTATCAGGGCGCTGTGGCCCAGTAGACAGCCCACTGGTGTTCTGGCTGGCTGTGTGCCCTCCCAGGCGGGGCCTCCTTTCTTCCCAGAACCCTCTTACCCCCCAAAGAAGCCTGGGATCTGTTAGCCCATGAACTCTTGCCTCCCCAAATATCAAAGAGTTTCAGCCTGGCTTTTTCTTTATTTCTATCAAGGGGCTTTTGAACCAAAGGGATTTTTCAGAAAAAGAAAACTCTATGGAATCTTTAGGGTTCAGGCTCTTAAAAGAAAACACTAGAGCTGGAACCAGTTCAAGGCTCTTGTGTCCAATTAAGGAAAGACTCGCATTCCTGTCCTAACTCTGGCTCTCCTGTGCTTTCTCTCTTTCTGCATCTACCCAGGAATGCACTTTAGCAGCCAGAAAAAGTGGTTACTATCACCAGGAGACACAGATCACATAGCCCAGCGCTCTTGGGGTGGGCTCCGGCCCACACCGCCCCTGGCTGGACAAAGAACTGCTACAATGAGCAAACCAATCCCCCTCAGACCACTCCACCCCTCACCTCCCTGCTTCACCCACAATTTGGGCCGGAGAGACACGGTACCTGTGGGATTATGACAAAAGAGGAAAACAGACGTTTCTTGTGAGAAAAGCACTTTCGGTTTTCGTTTCAAGTACACAGGATGTCAGCCAGCTTCCTCCAGGGGCAGCTGTGTCCCTGCTAATTTCACACCCACTGCTCCTGCTTGGAGGGACGGGCAGTGAATTGTGCTCCCAGAAACCACCTCCTCTGCCAACTCCGTAACCTGAGCTAAAGCCAGCTCGCTGGAGTCCCTGGTATACTTCACACCCACATGGTGCCCAGCCTTGGGATCAGATAACTGGGTCCATATTACAACTTCCTGTCTTTCTACCAGTGGGGATTAAGAACCTACTGTGTGCCAGGCAGAGTTGGCTCCAAAGGGTCCCTTTGGGAGAACTTCAGTTCTCATCTCCATCATCCTTGAAGCCACCCCAAATAAAAATACACTCTAAGAGATAACAGCGTGTCTGCCAGGTCAGCGTAGGTTTAAGACAAATTCCCTAAATTGCGTTAGTGACCACCCCAAATCATCAAGAAGCTGAGTCCAAATGGCACAGATGCTACACCAGTGCAGTCTGCGTGGAAGACCCTACTTTCTTCCTTCCCTGCTAAAATTGCTACCTCCAAGTTCTTTTCATAAGGAAATCAGGGGCTGCCTTTGGTGCTTGACATGGGATCAATCCCTCTGGAGACTGGGAGGACCAGCAACAGAGACATGTGGCCACTGTTGGGGGTGGGGGCAGTGATTACTCTCATGGTAGGGAGGGGTGCTGATCATCATCATAATAAACTCTGTAAGGTTAGGGGCTATTTGTGTTTTGTTTATTGCTGTATTTCCATCACCAGAAAGAGTCCTGGTACATGATAGAGACTCAAGAAATATTCCATGAATGAATGAATGAATGAATGAATGATGTCAGAAGAAGCTGAAGGAAGGGATGCCCAAGACCTAGGTACATGCCATAGGAGGGCCATCCTAGCAACAAAACAGCATGAGCAAAGACTCAAGTTGACAAAGTACAGGGGGCACTGGAGACCAGGAGTGGGCAGAATAGTAAGTGCAGGGAAGGGGCTCTGGAGGCCCCAGGTATCTGAGCATTGAAAGGAAAATTCACTTGTGAGAAAGGGCCTTGTACTCTGCGGTGTGGACTGTACAAAGAATTTCTACCAGGGAAAAAGTCTGTCATTTCTACTAGTCAAACAAATCCAATTTCCCTCACCTCTGTGTTATGTGAGCTAATAGCAACATTTCTTTTCTCAATAGGTGGGGCTTAAGCAGAAGTGTTAACTAGGTCAAATAGAGTTTATGTGAAGTGTGTCTTCTGAGACTTCCCCTTTCCATTCCCTCCTGGCCTGCCCAGGCACCCTACTGATCTTAAGAAATCCACACCTCCCTTCATACCAGTCCCCTGGGGAGCTCCCAAACCATTCTTTCCTTTTCCAGTGAAACTTCTATCCTCCCCAGTGTCAGCAACTGCCAGGCCAGTGAACTTGATCTGACAAATGAATTCACACTATTGTGAGAATGACATGCTTGCAATCCCTCCAGGGCCCTGGCTTATGGTGGCTTTGCAGGTTGGTAAGCGGAAAGTGAACAAGAGCGAAGGTCTCGCTAGTCAGAAAGGCTGGTGGATGGTCTATGGACAGTCTGAGCTCGGACAAGGTGCAATATAACAGAAAAGGAAGTGAGCTGACTGCTTCCCCCACCCCACCCAGGCTGTGATGGGTGCTACTAGGGAGAATACATAAAATGTGACTTTCCTCAATCATCACAGCCCTTCTGGAGGGATCTAATTGGAATCCTTGACCTGAGCTCTAATCTCAGGATGACTCTTTAAGGGATTAACCCCAATAATCAATGGAAAGGGTAAAAAGAGGTCTGAGCAGCCTGTTTTCCTTTTTATTAAGAAGGGACAGTGTTTCAGACCACAGGGGACTCTTCCAAGTGGGCTCCAGGCGCCAGCATCCTGCCCGGCCTAGGCATACATCTGGAGAGGAACCTGATGTCACCAGGCCCAGCCAAGCCCATGGCAAGTCAGGGGGAAGAAGGGCCAAGGGCCTTCCCACACCTGGAGGACCAGAGTGGCAGAGGTTGCCTGGAACCAGGACATTTTCTAGAGCAGTGAGTAGGCACTGTGGCACACGCTGGGCTTGCTGCTCACCAGCTCTTGAGCACAGGGGTCACCGGCAGACCATACTTCTCACCTGACACGTGAGACCTGCACCACTGCAGGAGCCCTGATGCTCCCTAGTGGTCCTCTGAACCAGTTTCTGGTGCCTTACTCCTCCTCCACAGGACTTCTCTAAGGCAAGAACACCAGGAAAAGGAAAGGCGATTCTATTTGTTTGTTTGTTTGCTTGTTTGTTTGTTTGTTTTGAGGCTGGGTCTCACTATGTTGCCTGGGGAACCACAGACTCACACTGCCCGGGATACCCTCAAGCGATCCCCAGTCTCAGCCTCCCACGTAGCTGGGATTACAGGCACACACGACCATGCCCAGCTATTTTTTGAGACTAGGTCTCACTACGTTGTCCCAGGCAGGTCTTGAACCCACAGACTCAAGCAATTCCCAGTCTCAGCCTCCCATCCTAGGCTTGGAATTAAAGCCGCACCACTATGGCCAGCTTCAGAAAAGGTGGTTCTCTGGGGACCATATTGGAACTTCAGTCTTCAATGTCCCTGATGTTGCCTTGGAAAAATCTGTAGAATCATGCATTTGAGTCTGTCTGGAGGTTGGGGATCATCACCACTTCTTGTCACCATTCATTTCAACCTGGGTATGGTTGGTTGGAGAAGCCCAAGTCTCTACTTTCACTCCCTTCACACACCTTCATGGCGTTATTCTAATTTTATTGCCATTATTTCCGGGCTCCTAATTTTTCACAATGCGCAATGTTGTCTCCATTTAAAAAGAAGAAAACATAAAGGCTAGTGATTTACCCACCAGATATGACATTGTCTGATGCTCCTAGTAAGGTCTCTTCATCTGTCTGGCCTCAATTTGCTCACTTCAGTTCAGCTCACTGCATAGCATGAGCAGCAAGTTTTCAACTTCCCTCACAGAAAGGTGCAGGATTACATTATCCTCTATTGGATCTGCCTGAAGATGAACAGAAATAAGAAGGGTACATGAAGCCCTATCAGTTATTTCATTCTGTTGCTTGTTAACAGGAAACATAGCCAAGGCAGCAGCCCTTTCCTGCTTTCTGAGGGAGAAGATAAGTAGTTATCGCAGAAGAGAATGATACCAAAGAGTGGTCGATACCCCACGTATTTCTTGCCATCTCTGTGCTGGGTCTCACACTGGCCAACACTTGCTTGGCTGCAACCATGTGGGGATGTGAGCAGCCAACTTCAGGGGCACCTGGGGGAAGTCACACCAACCCTCATGGGCACAAGGGTCCCCTCCTTTCACAGCCCGCCCTGATGACACATCTGGATCCCAGCATCTTAAAGCTATTTGATCAACAAGGGACATGAAGAAATACCCTGGTCTCATGTGCCAGCCAGTCACCGGCTCCTCTTTTGTTCTCGGGACCTCCACATGCCCACACATGCACGCACACTTGTGTGCCAGGGGCATCTCGGCAGCCGAACAAGTGCTCTGTTTTCTGGATCGAAGTTAAGGAAAGAACACTGACCTCAATTCAAATAGAAGCAGAAATTCTCATCCAATTCCCATTGTTTTACCACCTTTGTTTGTGTTTGAATCATTGTCACAAGCAGCAACAAACACCTCCCGGTGACTTCAGGGGAAACAGGTGTAAGGTGTGATTCCAGCATGTTATTCTCTTCCTTCTGAGACCAGTGCTGGGGAGCAGTGAGGGGGCATCTCTGTGCCAGAACCTGCACAGGGACAACCATCTGAGGGAAAGAAGGGTGGGCGCCCAGCTGGAGGGATGAGTAGGCAAAGGTGCTGCAGTAGCCCCAGAGGGAGCAGTGTTCCTGGAGCTGGTGGTGCCCAGATGGAGGTTTCAGAAACTAATGACTGCTCAGAGTAGGAGCAGAGGGGAGAAGGGATTGGAAAAGCTTGGAGTTCTTGACCCTGGGTGACTGGAAAACAAGCCCTATCCCCTGGGAAAGTAAAGTCCAGACAGGACTGGTTTGGAGAGAAGAGGGTGGGGTTTCCAGGCCATGGCTCTGGGAGAAGGCACGCATATGTCTGCCCCACCCTGCGGGATGTTTCTCCAGCACATGGACTGCTGTGGTCAATGCTTGCTTTGAAGCTCACACACCTGGCGAGTCTGTGTGTCCAGGGAAGGGGTGGGAGACTGGGGCCGGCTGTGGGTTGGGTTCTCCTTTCACATGCAAAAGGACAGTGGGTACTACACTGATCAAAGGAAGGAGGAAAAATAAATTCGACCTGCAAAGAAGTCTAGCTGAGAGGCAGTTTCTATGAATCTTGGTCCATCCTATAGAGAGCTTCTGGGCAGATATTACCTGTCCCAGGGTAACAGTAGGACAATTTGTCTGGGCCTTTATTCCCACTGTCTTGTACAGTGTGGGCTGCTCTGGGGAAGGAAACAATCTGGAGAGAGGTAGCTCTTGTCAACCGAGACTGACCTCAAAGAGCTGAGATATGGAAGGTCCCTTGACCCCACTCATGACATCTGGGCAGTGGTTCTCCCCTGGCACAGGTGGCATCTTTCCATTTCTACCACCAAGGCTCACCATGCCACTGGTTTGGATTGTTAGGCTTTGCACTGCAGCTGGATGAATCCTTGGGAAGGGATAGTTGGATGCTTGTCCATTATTTGCATGTGCAGAGGAAGGAATAAAAGTCTACAGGAAGGAGTTGATTTTTCTTAGGGTGACCAGGACTAGCACTGGGTACCCTCGCTCCTCAATCTGTGCCTGAGCAGGGAGGAGACTGCTCTGCAACCAGCAGTGCATGCAAGGAAAATCGCAGGTCCCAGCATCTCAAGGTGCTAAGTTGTAGCCCCTTGTTTTGCCCTTCAATATCTGCATTTTGCTGGGAGCTCTGAAAACTCACACCCCATTGAGTAAGTGAAAGCAAGACCTCTGGAGAAGGTCTTGTGAAGTCCTGCCCAGAGAGGCAGGACTCAGGGGAGGGTAGTGCTTAAAGCTTGTTCATCAGGTGGCCACACAGTTCCTTGCCTCCCATGGCTATCATGGAAATAAGTCAACTCAGTTGGGGACATTTTGGAGTCTTCTATAATCTTCCTTAATGGATTGGGCCTTGCACAGATATCAGCCTGCATGGGTAGCAGGTGGGCTTTGTAGGGAACAACCCCACAAAGCAATCTGGGAGGTTTCCCAGGCTTAGGGTTGACAGCCCTCTTCCTAGCACCCTACTGTCTTGTGAGCCTCTCCCTACAGAGAGCCTCAAGGTCAGGGTTACACATGCTTCCAGAAGCAGCTACTTCTTCTGTGAATGCTGTACATGCATTTCTCACACTGTTACTCTTTAGCTTGGAAACTCAGCGTTTTAACTAAGGATCCCTTTGTCCAAGTGTCCAGAACCAAATGGTAACAGATAGTATACTGACCACACCCGCTTTATCCTCCTTTCCATTTGGTTTTCCTTCCCCCCTACATTCTCGATTGTTTTAACTATATTCTATGTTGTATCTGTAAGCTTCCTCAAATACTTCCTAGACTGATGTAATGTGTAAACAACAAAATTAAATATGACCTATTGGCAAACTTCAATTTGTCTTGAGACTTGTCATTCTGAATATTTTGTGTCACAGTTCCTTAAGGATGGGGCTGTGATGGACTTCCTGGAGGGCCTGGCCCCAGCTTCTCCCACCCTGCCATGCAAACTGCAGTGGTATCTTCGTGTCCATGGATGAGGCTAGAATGTTAGTGGAGTCCCAGGAGGACTGAACTGTGGTGTGCTCACCAAAATTCAGGTCTTCCAAGGGCCTGGAAGGAGAGTCTCATGTTGATCCCACCTTTCCCTGTGGGTGGTTTAGGGCCAGGCCCAGGCATTCATGCCACCTTGCTCCTTGAGATCCAGACATGATGCAATTCATCCCCGAAGCTACCTAGTTTTGCAAGTACACATCACAGTTCTTCGAGGTATTTAAATATCTCTGGCTGAATCAGCCCAGTTTCCACAGTAGGGGCATTTTTTTTTTTACCTCCTGCGGTCTTGAATGGCCCTTCAGAGACATTCTTTCCAAGCTGACACAGCAATGCGTCTGGCATTCAGATGGCATGTCCCAGGGTGCATAGGGCAGTACCAGAGGGATTTGAAAATCAGACATGTTCACCTCTACTAAGATTTATGGACCAACCATTGATTCTGGGATTCCAGAATCCCTGTGCTAGGCCCTGATGATTCTGTACAAAAACATTGCTCATTCTTGGCTGTCAAGAGGGTCCATTGCCACCAATGGGCAACATCCAGGCCTGCCATAGCGTGTTTATTACCCTTGGTCAGTGGGTTATTTCAGATTATTGGGAAATGACATGTATAGATTCCGGATGATCCTCTCTGAGCCTCCATTTCCCTGCCTGCTGAGAAGGGAGGAGGGACAAAAATGCCCACCATGGAGGGCTGGTGAAGAGTGAAAGAGCTACATGACAAAAAGCACCTGGCGAGCCCCTTCAGTGGTGATTGTGTCTACCTGGCAAATGTACAGCCCTCTGCACACAAGACTTTGTGCTCTCACAGTGTGGTCCCTGCACCAGTGCCATCATCACTCAGCAGCTCATTGGAAATGCAATTTCTCAGCCCTGTCCCAACCTACTGAAGCTGAGCCTACATTTTAACAAGATCCCCAGGTGACCATACGCACCTAATAGTGTGAGAATCATTGAATTAAGAGACATAAATTTTACCTTTGAATCGGATGGATTTGATGGCATTTCTCTTGGCAACTAACAGAGTCTGTCAATCAAATGTAGGCAATATTTATCTGAAGCAGCTTGCTCCTGGGCCAGGCTTGCTCTGCAGTAGCTCTGGCCAGATTGGGGGCTCACCTTGCTCACCTGCGTCCTGTGGTCACCTGCCCACTGCCTAAGCCTCCAGGGAGATGGAGGGCTCCTTGTTTACTGGGCAAGCACAGATAAGGTTTCTCACAGCCCCACCTGAGCACCTGTGCCAAGGTAAACTTGCTCTCCAGAATCGCTCCCTGACTGGAAAATGTGTCAGTCTATTTATTTCTCACTCCCACTGGAAAAAAAAGTGGGGGGCGGGGGGGAGGAGTAGGTCATGATGTCATTCTTTCCACGGAACTTCTCAAAGGCATTGCATTTCACGGTGACTTCCAGGCACTGCTTGTGTTTCGCTGCACAGCAGTTTCTCTTCCTTCTTCCAACCCTCTGCCCCTCCCCCCTCTCTTTCTGGGGTTTTTACTCCCTGATGAGGGCTTTACAGGCGGCCCTGAAAAGGAACCTGGAGGGCAAGAGGTGTGGGAAAGTTTTCTTAGCATTTCTCACAGAGGTGATCTGCACCTGGGGAAAGAGTTGTCCTATGCTGGGGCTGCTGCTGGGGCTGCTGGCTGGAAGGGGCCTGGGAAGGAACTCCCTCGAGGCTATTGCTTTAAGACAAAACAGAAAATTGGGAACAGAGGGTGAAGCAGTTTCTCTAAAACCCATGCATGGAGTCAGAAGAGTGCAGGCACCATCGCTATTCTTGTTTGCATTTCTCTGAAGAAGAGCTCAGACCTCTAACTGGGTTTCTGGCTCCCACAAGCGACTGGGGGATGCTGTAGGCTAGCAGGAACCTGAATTCCCGCTGGTAGTGCGAGCCCGTGATTCATTCCCTTTATCAAGATCTCCTGCAGCTCAGCATTGCTTCCATCCCTAGTCTGAGGGACTTAATAAGAAAACAAGAGTTAGGAAGATAAGAATTGGCCTTGCACAGACCGGTCAAGATATCATGCGGTGAACGGAGAGGCATGATTAATCCAGTCCAACTTAAAAGCTCTTGTAAAATTTTATTTGTAAGATTTCAACTTGTAGATAAAAAGTGAGACAAATGCAGTGGTGAACCCCTGTGGACCCTCTTCCCATCATATCGGTAAGGACACAGTTGTTCTGGGCCAACCAACGTCCCCAGATTCTCACTCACCCTGCAACTCTCCACTGAGCCCTGGGGAAAGCACTGGCTCAAGGAGTTGGGATACGCGTTGCCTTGCTGGTCAGAGCTCCAGAGCCCTCGCTCTTGAGAACAGAATCATAGGTCACTTCCATTCCAGTTCATTGGCCAAAGCAAGTCTCCAAGCCACGCCTAAACTCACGATGAGTGGAGTCTGCGTTCTTCCCGCGTGACTGGAAGGTAGGGAGGCAGGCCTGTTAGGTGGGCAGCATTAACCATGGACATATCAGCCTTAGCAAATATTAGCATATTGCCTTATTTGCTTCAGGCCTTTCTACTTTCAAAGAAAGTAAATATTAGAGATAGATCCGAGTTCCCCTCCAGATCCCTTCCCATCCCATTGTCTTCCCTCAATTCGCAGAGCTCAGCACTGTTTTGAATTCAGTGTTAATCATGCACATTTTTTATATTTTTGACTGTTCCTATTGTATGTCTATGTGTCCACAAACATGAAAAAATAGTAGTATGCTGTGCAAATTTATATACATTTACAGGTTCATATGTATAATCCTGTATATATAAATATATATATGCATGTGTATAGATCATGTACATATGCAGGAACTTCTTCTGCAATATGCATTTCTCCCTTAGCACAACTGTCAGGTTTTCCCCCATGCTGACACATGCTGTTTTGTGTTCCAGTATGTAATTATAATACAAAGTAGCCATCAGTTCTTTATTAATGGGCATTTAGGTTATTTCTGGGCTAAGCAAACGTCTCTGTGTGCACACCCAAGATATAAGCCTGGAAGTGGAATTTCTGGACACGATCACCTTCAGCTTTACTAGTTATTGCCCAATTGCTTTTCTAAGTACTAGCATCAACTTAGCACCCCACCAGCAATGAATGAAGCTCTGTGATTTGACAGCTCTTTGCCAACTCTCACCACTGGCTGACATGAATTTTTGGTGCTCTGGTAGGTGTGAATGGTATTTCATTGTTGATGTTTATTTTTATCTAGTCGTGAGAGCAGCATCTTTTTGTATTCTTAATGAATTTCTGAGGTTGCGCTTCTGTGAATTTATAGTTTCTGTTCTTCACCATCTCCCTCCGTGCAGTATTTACCTTTTTCTGAGTAATTTGAGAGATTTCCTTATAAGCTATGTCATTGTAAATACCTTCTCCCAGGCTATGACTTGATTTTCATTTCATTAAACTGGCCCTTTGTTATGCAGTAAGTAAATTTTAATGTAGTAAAAAATACCAACTTTTACAGTTTTGTGTGTGTGTGTTAAATCCTTTATGTTACGGTCATGAAGAATATTTCCATATTTTCAATTGTGTTTTTTTAAGGTTTTGCTTGTGCTCTTCTTGTTGTTCTTTAACTCATCTGTGCCTAGTCTAAGGTAGAAATCTATTTTCCGTGTGGATAAAAGTTGCTAGGATGCACCTATGAAATACACCACCCTTTCTTCACACCATCTCTGCATTGCTTTGTCTCCAAGTAGTTTGGGTGGGCTGGTGACTGTGCTTTCTATTCTGCTCCAGTGGCTGAACATTTTGCCCAAACTCTATGGTCTTCATTACTGAATATTTTCATAAGAAATCTTGATATCTGGTAGAGCAGGTTCTTCCACCTTGTCTTTTTTCAAATTTGGTTCTCAGTTATTCTTGGCCTTCTGTTCTACCTAATCAATTTTGCATCAGGTTGTCTAGTTCCAAACAAAACAGAACAGAACAAAACAAAACCTCCTGTTGGACTTTAGTGGAAATTCTATAGATGAATTTCACATCTTTATGATTTTGACTTTATTTTTTCATTTTCATTTGTAGGGCATGTGCTTATGATTTCCAGGCCTGCTGTAAGACCCTTAATCCTCCTCTGCTCCTCTCTCCACCCATCTCACTTTGCTTTTTTCTTATTTTTTATTATAGCTTCCGTGTCTTTACTTTTAGTGCTTATCTTTCCCAAAGGTCTCCTAATGGCCCTACTTTCTTCAATGTGCAAATGGTAAAATATGGACACATATTAGAATGATAGCGTGGTGAGGGAGTGTTCTGAGTCACCTGTGGCAAACTATCACAATATTAATCACATATGGGACACCCATCTTTTCTGAGTTTCTGGAGGTGGGATGAGTTTGAACCCTAGCTCTACCACTTACTGACTCTCATAATGAGGGATTACTTAACTCTCTTGCTTTGGGTTTTTCTATCTGTAATGTTGGGGTTAAAATGGGAACTGTGTCTTACAGCATTATTATGAGAAATAAATAGGTTAAGGTACGTAAAGTACTCAGAGTAGAGTTTGGCATATCTTGTATCGCTTACTATTGTCATTACTAAGACAGGATTTCCATGCCACACTAGGAATGTGGTTAGTTAGAATGTTTCTAGTAGATAATGTCAGAGTAACTCATTAGTCTTAACATCAAAGAACTTGCTGGTTAGCTTTGTATGTTCTCATTAAGCAGAAGGGTGCCATCCACACAGGCCCCAGCTTAATCATTAGTGATCTTCAGTGGTGCTAGTTTAGTGTTAACTACGTTCAAATTTCATAGAATCAAGGCATTCAGGGTTGAATGGTGTCCAAAAATAATCCAATCTGAAGTCTTATCTCATGTTTGAAACCTCTCAAAAGTAAACTTCTCAAAAAGGAAGATTTTCATGAAAAACAAAAGCTTAAACAAAGCCAGGAGATAAGAATGTTGAAAGATATCAGAGCTACTTTAAAAAATAACCTCCTCGAGGAGGTGGTAGAAAATAGCATGAATCAATAAAGGTTCAAAGGTTCCTGGGAGGGGCCAGTAAGAGAAGTTGAAAATGAGGGGCAGTTGTGGAAAGTGGATAACCAGGGTCCAGGAGAGAAAGTCTTACACAGGAAAATGGCCATGCCTTGGAAACTGAGTGAGTTTTTTTTTTTTCAGTGATCTTTATTACTGCCTAAAGAAGCTTTGAGAGGGTCTTATCATATCTCCCTTCTTCTCACTACCGGGTTGTGAGGGACTGGCTTTTCCACCACTGGTGACCCCATTGGGTTTTATTCCATGGAAAAAATTAAGATATATCTCTACCTTACAGCATATTTAAAGGTAAACTATGGATGAAAACATAGACCATATCTCTGACCATAAGGTAGGCAAAGTACCAATCACATGGCAGAGATATGATGGCTTTAATTGCATCAACACCTTCTACTTCCTGCATAAAAAAATTTGCAGACAGCTGAGTAATAGTTTGAAAGACTATATTTGCGGTCAACAAGAGATGTACACCTAGATTACACAAGGATCTCTTGTAAAACTTTTTTTAAAAAGACGCAGTAAATTAAACAAATAAGCCAGAGGAAACCTAATGGCTAATAAGTATATGAAGAGAGATGTTCAACCCCATCAATGATCAGAAAAATGAGACATGTCTTTATACTCATTCAATTGTCAAAATAAAAAGTCAGATGACCTAAAATATTGGCTAGTTATAGGGAAACAGGCTGAAATATACTATTGCTAGGAATGGAGAGTAGTATTTCCATTTTGTAAAGCATGCTGGTAACCCTTAATGAAATTGTTTATGCATGCATCCTAGGACTCAGAAATCCTACTCCTGAATATATGCCACAAAGAAACTTATGCATAGAACTCTAAAGGAACACGGAGTATAAATTTTCCCTCAATCGTTTTTAAGTTTATGTCACCACATTGTTAACTACGTGTGTATTCTAATTTTTGTAACAAATTAGAAGGGGTACCATCTAGGGGACAATAAAACGCATGGAGAGATGGCAATAAAAAAACCTGAAGATGTTGAGAAATGAAAAAAATGAATCAAGTCAAATAAAAGAGTTTTGTGGAAAACCTTTCTTATACATACACAAAATTCAACTTAAAATGGATTAAAGACTTGACTATAAGACCTGAAACTGGAAGAAAATATAGGGAATAAACCTCTTGACACTGATCTTGGCAATAATTTTTGGGGGGTGGGAGTGGGGTTTGATAACAAAAGCAAAGGCAACAAAAGCAAAAATAAGCAAGTAGAACTACATCAAACTAAAAGGATTCTGCACAGCAAAGAAAGCCATCAGCAAAATTGAGAAGTTAACCTACAGAATGGGAGAAAATATTCGCAAATTATACATCTGATAATGGAATCATACAACTCAATAGAAAAAAAACAGACAATTCAATTTAAAAATGGGCAGAGCAACTGAATTTTCTAAAAAGAAAAATTATACCACAGCCAACTGATACATGAAAGGATGCTCAACATCACCAATCATCAGGGAACTGCAAATTCAATCCATCATGAATTATCACCTCACACCTTTCAGAATAGCTGTCATCAAAAAGATGAGATAACAAGTTTTGGCAAGGATGTAGGGAAAGGGAGCCCTTTTGCATTGTTGGTGGTAATATAAATTATTGCAACCACTATGGAAAACAGTATGTGGGATCCCCCAAAATTACAAATAGAACTATGATATAATCTGGCAATGCTACTTCTGGTTATATATCCAAAAAAAATGGAAATAGAACCTTGAAGAGATACCTGCACTCCCAAGGTCATTGCAGCATTATTCACAATAGCCAATCTGTGGAAACAATCAGAGTTTTCATGGATGAATGAATGAAGAGGACATACACAATGGAATATTATACAGTCATGAGGAAGAAGGACAACCTATTATGTGTGACAACATGAACGAATCTTGAAGGCATTATACTAAGTGAAACAAGTCAACAGTGGAAGACAAATACTGTATGTAGTATCTGTAAAAGCCATATTCATAAAAATGGTAACCGAAATGATGAATACCAGGCATCAGAGGGAGCAGGGCTAGAAATGTGGTGACATGTTGGTCAAAAAGAACAAGCTTCCAGCTATAGAATAGTTAAGTCTGGGTATCTAATGTACAGCATGGCAATCATAGTTCATAATAGTGTATAATATACTTGACCATCAGTAAAGAGACTAGAACTTAAATGTTTTCATGACCAAAAAAAAAAAAAAAAGAAGGTAATTACATGAGGTGATGGAGGTATTCACTAACACAATGATGGTAATCATTCCATAGTGCATGTCTATCAATTAACATGTTGTACACCTTAAACTTACACATTGTTATTATGTCAATTATATCTCAATAAAGCTGGGGGGTGTCCAATTTGTGTGGAAGTCACCTGACGATCTTGTCAAAATGCAACCTGAGATGTGCCTGAGAATCTGCATTGCTAACAAACTCCAGGTGATGGTCTGGACTTCACATTTTGGGAAGCAGTGTGCTAGGTCTGCCTGTGCAATGAGTATTTAAAATTCAATTTTAGTAAGTTCAGATTCAAATCCAGCTTCTCAGCCACACAAGCCACACTGCATCTACTCAGTAGTCACATGTTACCAGTAGCTATCATACTGGGCAACAGAAAGAATATAGAAAACATTCGTATTCATGGAAAGTTCTATTGAACAACACCTCTCTATCATTCAACTATTAAAGAGGGCAAGGATCAGAGCAGGAGTATTAGTGATTCCACAATAGTTTCCCTGGATGTGCATGTGGTGGTTGAGAACTGACCTAAAGTGGTTGATTCGGACAACACAATCACCATCTTAAATGAAGAACTCAAAAGCATGGACAGTAAATAAGCAAATAGTATAGAATGAATAGAAAGACACCTCCAGGGTGAGAATTAAAGTCCAGAATGGAATAAAAGCCAGGCACCAATAAAGACAAAGTGAACAAAACAGGAAAAAAGCAATTATACACACAGGGATAGCAGTGGTGGAAGATGAGGAAAGCTGTAAACACCAGGGAAATGCAGAGAAATATGCAGATAAAGGAGCAGAGGTTAGGGTTTGTGAGTTGTGAACAACAATTAGGAAAAAAATCTTGCTAAAAGCATCAGAAACCCAGAATTGGTCAGAATTGTATCTGGCTCAAGTTTCTATCAAAATGAACAACACAATTGGAGGCAATATCCATTTGTTAGCCTGTGGGGGAGCAGGAATAAAATTGGCATTGAGAGGGATAATGAAATAAAATGAAAGCAAGCAAAACAAGAGGATCTTTTCAAGCTTGAGCATGATGAGGTCTCACGTGTTGAGAATGATGACCTTATAGTTTCATTCCAGAAGTTACAGGAGAGAGAGCAGATGGAGGGGGTGGAAGGTCTCTGCTGGCGGAGACATTGATGCATGGTGGTGAGTTTAGGGAAAGTGAACTGGATTCTGACTTCCATTGCTGTTTTGCTTTCTTTTTAACCACTGAATGGGCAAAGTCATGAAACTTGCTGAGAGTGTTTTCATCTTTAGAAATAAGGCGTTAAAGTCCTACCTGTCCTACTATCTTGTGAACCCAATGAACAAAATCAGGCTCCTGATGGGAAGTTGCAGAAACATCAAGTTGTTACACTGGGGGTGCTGTGTGCAGGGATGGGGATGGGAGGAGGCTATGGGGCAAGGGCCTCTGGTGCTCAGCCTCATCAGTCACACTTCAGTCCTGAGCCATCTTACCGCAAGGGCATCTCCCCTCTGACCCCTGGGGAGCTGTGTGATATGGCTGAGTCTTGGGCCTCTCAGCTGCTTCCCAGTGAAGCTAGGGCTCTTCTGCGATGGCACAAGAACCCAGGTGATAGACAACCGTTCACAGAATGCCACACTGGATGGTCCCTTCTCCCTCTGTCTACCACCTAAGTGACACACAGTCAGTTCCTGCACCCCCAGCCCACAGACACAGGCACCAACTTAGCCAGCTACCACAGCTCCCATGCTACAGAGAGACACCGGCTAAGAGCAGTGAAATCACTGCTGGGCCAGTGCAATTCCCATGGTTTGTGCAGAGCTTTACATGATGCCGTACTTACACAGGGCAGTTGTTGTTACCTTTTTTTCATGGGTGCAGTAGCAGGTGCAGCAAGGACAGGTGATCACAAGCTCCCTAACAGACTGAGGTCCCAAATCTTGGATTGTTTGAATTCAAATGCTGTAATGTGGGGACCGCTGGAGGGGTCCTTCTGCCTTCCAGGTACAGGTGCAGAGGGAAGGACTTTTCTTTTTATGGCCCCAGTTCTCAGCTGCACCCTGACTGAAACCAGCCTCCACAGCAATTCACCAATTCACAGTGGTGCTTTCCAGTTTTTTGTTTGGTTGGTTGGTTGGTTTGAGCTCATCCTTCCAGACCTATAGGGGCTGTCGAGGACGTTAGGCTTCTGCCCCCTCCTGGTAACTTATGAGCATTGCACCAACAGCTCATATCTCTCCAAGTCTACACAACCCTTTTCTTCTTTGAGATCATTTTCTTTCTTGAAGATAAACACTGTGGATTTTTCCAGTTCTTACAGTATCAGAACAGAATATGAGCATCAGATTAA
This sequence comes from Uropsilus gracilis, assembly GCA_004024945.1. Classification (NCBI taxonomy): domain Eukaryota; kingdom Metazoa; phylum Chordata; class Mammalia; order Eulipotyphla; family Talpidae; genus Uropsilus; species Uropsilus gracilis. The sequence continues at coordinate 19,796 of PVHY01008052.1, forward strand.
AAGTCAGAAAAGCTGACTTGAACCACTTATCTTTTGTGGGATTTGGGGCGAATCTTTCTGCTGCTGTGCCTTCCCTTACTTGTAAATTGAGTTTATCTACCTCTAGGAGTGACCAAGGGGACTGAGCAAAATGACATATTGCAGTGTCACAGAGGGGGACTAAGGACAGTCCCAGTTAATATTTGCTCAGATGCATCATCTTTTAGGTTCTCACTGCTCCTCTCCTGAATCCAACTCAAGGAATCTCAGAATTGGAAGTTTGCTTAGGCCACAAAGCCAGTTTCAGAGGTTCTCTGGAAGGTACATTAAAAGTAGGGGACAGCCTAGTCATTCTTCAAATAATCCTGCCCCTCCCCTCCCGACCTCTTCCCATATTTTCACAAGAGGCTTCTGGTGTAGCAATGTACTCTCTTAAGCAGTAACTTATTTTCTTGTTAGTCAGCAATGCCCAGGAGCCAGCTCTCTCCCAGGGGAGAGAGGACCCCACTTGACCACATCTGTTGAAGTTCAGACATATGGTCAAGGAGGAGCCTTGGACCATCTGCTACTCTGTCCAAATCCATCTGCACTACTCTTCAGCAGAGGAATTTAGGTTGGGGGCTGCCTATTTGCACAGTTGTGAAACCCTCTCTTTTGGCAATTTGCCCACCTTGGCATGACTTGGCAAGAGCAAGCTCCTGCCTGGCACCCAGGTGTTCTCCAGAGGGTATCTTGGTGATGAAGTCCAGCCCTGCTCATGACATTCACAGCACAGGGTCAGAACTAAGACCCATGAGAGGTAATTTGGAGATAGGTAAGACTGGATGGGGAAGACATGCAGTAGTGGGGGCATCTGCAGAGGCATGTGAGGAGGACCCCAAAAGTGGAAGAAGCATTTAGAAAATGATGAGGGAACCTGACGGAGAAAGGAATTTTAGCTACATGGCACTTTCGGCAGAAGATCAGCTAGTAAGTGTGTCCTGCTCAGCCTTTGCCACCTGTGGGCAGGTTTGGAATTCCTGCATTAATAAATCACCCCACCTGGACAAGCTACATGCCTCAACTGCCCAGAGCCCTGCCCATTGACTGCAGAACTCAACTAAGAGCCAAGTGTCTGTCTGCCCTGCGGCTCAGTATGTTCCCATTGAATCCATGTTCTCATCCCTCTGGGAGGAACAGGGAGAGAGAGTGATGATGACTGGAGCAGGGATGAGGAGATGTCCACTAGTTTCCTTATTCCACCTCCTCTATTTGTATATTACAGGCACAGTCCCCTCTTGTACTGCTGGTGCAGTCTTTAGACAGAATTAATTCTGCATGTTTTATCTCCCCTCTAGACTGTGAGTATCCTGAAAGTAGGGACCAGCTCTGAAATGTTCACACTGCTGGAAACTGGCAGAGTACCAGGCATATGACAGGCTTACAACAATGTGTGTTGAATCTAAATGAACAGCAAGTTAACTGAATAGCTAAAAGCTGGACACCTGGTATCATTTAGTCACTTCTCAAACTGGATGTACATTAGAATGACCTCAGGAGTTTTTAAAAAATTAATACTCCAGTCCCTCATGAACTAACTAAAGCAGAATCTCTAACGGTAAGGTCTTAGTAACTTAATGTCTGCAAAGAGGCTTGCTGGGCCCACATGGTTCCTGCACAGATCCAGCTGCATGAAGATGAAGAGGAAGATCTCAGCATTTCAGGCCTGGAGCAGGTAGAGACTGGACAAAACTTGACAAGGGGCCCATGCCCCTTAGTAGTGTGACCCTACTGGGTACTCATTAGGCCTACTCAGTTCAAATCTGTATCACTACCAGATCCCCAGTTGACTTTGAAACACAAACACAGTTAAGAAATGTGGCGTTAAAGGGAGCCCAGCTCAGCCTCTTTTTGCAGAGCATCACTGGCCTCAGGGAAGAAGGCAGGGGCTTTCCGGTTTCATTCTAGCAGCAGGCAGGGGCTTTCCGGTTTCATTCCAGGAGCTGGTCTATAACAACTCGTGAATATTTTACCAACCTTTCTGGGCTCTCCTGACTTTTCTCTTTATAGGAAAAAGGAAAAAAAAAATAAGTGAAATAACTGTCACCATTGATTTGAGGACCCAGAGGGAGCAGGGAAGAGATCAAAAGTCAACATCTGTGATTCTGCAAATAGAAAATGAAACATTTCCCAGGCGAGCTGGGACGTGGCTCTTGGGTGCCGGCTGGACTTCCACAGTCCATTCGAAGCAGTTGTATTCAGTGCTTTAAAGGAAACCCTGGAGCTGACATCATGAGAGGGGGGTGTTCTGCCAAACTCTGGGAAACCAGAGGTGGTATGCAAAGGCCAAGGCACAGCAGAGAGGACAGAGAGCACTTCTGCTCCCTAGGAGCCTTGGGGAAGGCACAGAATGAAGTGCCATTATAGGTGTAGGATGCTTCATACAGGGAGCATTCCAGTTACCTCCCACTCTCAGCAGCTGAGTCAGTGTCTGTCCTTCCTCCAACTGGGACCAGGTCCGTCTAGAAGCAGAAGAATGATGTCCAGTCCTGAGATTTCTTTCTGGTGCTCCTGTCAAGCTGTCAAGTTGTTTCTCTATGAGAAAAGCCAAAGTGCTTCAGAGTAAACCAGCAGCCAGTGTTAGGGAGTATCGGGGGGGGGGGGGGGAGAAGGGGTTGGCTGTAGAGAGCAGGGTCCATGATGCATGCCTGCATGGGTTCCCCACCAAGGCTCCCAGAAGAGGGGGTGATAGAACTTGCTCTGAACTCCCCATGTGTTATGCATGATTCTGGGACCTTGGTAAGTATTATTCATAATTCTCCTACCAGAAGCTATATAGGGGAGGTGGTCCCCCATTTTACAGAAGAGGAAAACTGAGCTAAGAGTGCCTAAGTACCATTCTTAGCTTCAAAGGATGACTACAAGGCAGAGCTTGGATGAGAATCCAAGATCTGTGAGCTCTTCCTCTCTGCACCTGTCTGTGTACCCAGGGACTGGAAAGCACCCAATTCTAGTCCCAGCTCCTTAATTAATTGGCCCTGTAATCTCAAGCAAAACCTTTGTTTCTCTTGGCCTTGCTGGGCTCCTTTGCAAAAACAGGAATATTAATAAGCCTCCCTTGTTGTAAAGTACCTGGCACTGAGTACATCCCCAAGTGATACCAGTTTCCTTCCTTTTGAAGGGAAGGGCTGGCCTTAACCCTGAGATGTAGCCATGGAGGTTCAAGACTGTCTGGCCTCAGATGAGATTTGCCACCCAGCAGCCAAGGGCCTCTCAGGCGGCATGCCCTCCGGAGCCCCAGCCCACTGATTTCTGTTCTCACACCCTAGTGCAGTTCTTCACCACACTTGGCTCATTCTGCATGTCCTTCTCCTCCAGGCTGTGCAGGGACTTCCAGTGTGACAGGCTCACCTTGGCCCAGATAAAGTTCCCTATTCTATGCTCTGAATTCTGGACACGAGCAAGACACACTGGCCTCAGGAATGTGGATTCTTCAGCCCCCTGGCAACCCTCCCAAGCCGGAGGGTTTTGAGGAGGAGGGTGCTGGGAAACAAAGTCTAGACACTCCAGAGCTCTGCATGAAGGTCATCTCCGCCCTGCTTGTCCTCTCCTGGCTATTTGTCAGGACTTGGCAAGGAGGGGCCTTGGGACAGAGCAGTGCTGAGCCTGGCGCCCTGCATCCAGGTTCAGCTCATCTGGCCCAGGCTCAGATATGGTCACTGAAGCAACAGAGCTGGGTGTTATAGGACAACTACCCACTTCTGACTTAGTACCAACAGGTCAAAATCAGGTGCATTCCTGGCTTGAAGGTGGAAAGTCCAAACACTTTCTTTGGGAGGGGGGGAGGGAGGGAATTTTTTCTAGATTTTTGAGTTATGATTTCTTTGGGGGATAAAACTCTAAATGTCAGTGCTCTTTAACTCCATCAACCCACCTTCTCAAAGATGTGTTCAGGGACATGAACAACATAGACACATTTTCACAGTAATGGCCCTTAATGTAGTGAAAAAGTTGGAACCAAGATAAATAAATGCTCAATACTAGGGAAATGTTAAGTAAATTATGAATTTAACTATATGAATTTGTATGAATAAAACTATAGTTTTATAATGGAAAATGAAACCCATGAAAAGTGACCTTGTTAATGAAATTAAACTGGGAATATGCAAGGATTGGGTTAAGAGGGAAAAGTGAGATTCAAAACTGTATAAACTAATCTCTAATTGTGAAGCGATATATAATATATATGTATAGGGATATGTGTATATAATAATATGTAATAAAAATATATAAAAGAAAAAACTCTACATGTTAATACTATCTATCTGTGAAATATTTATTTAATTACAGTTTTGTTTCTTCATTTAATCTCCTCTGTATTTTCCATATTTCCTTGCAAAATGTTTTTGTTGTTTTTTTCTTGGAGAAGTCTGTATAAAGAAAACCCCTTAAATTCCATCCCACAAGCTGTGATGGGGGTCTGGCTCACCTTCTAGATATAGAAGTACAGAGTTCAAGGCCCCTCCTGCTCCCAGCCTGTCTTCACCTACTTCTCTAAGTCCTGGGCCAGCTGTGTGCATAGCTCTGTGAGCCACCAACCAATCCTCTGATCACCTGCAACAGCAAAAATATCACATACATAAAGCTCAATTAAAAAAACGGGCAGAGGATCTAAATAGGCATATCACCAAAGAAGACATACAGATGGCCAACAGACACATGGAAAGATGTTCTACATTGCTTATCATTAGGGAAATGCAAATCAAAACCACAACGAGATTTCACCTCACACAAGGTAGAATGGTGGTAATGAAAAAGTAAAGAAATAACAAGTGTAGGCAAGGATGAGGAGCAAAAGGAACCCTCAAGTGCTGTTGATAGAAATGGAAATTGGATAGCCATATGCTCCAATCACCCCATGGCAGGGTATTTTTACTTGAAAAATATGAAAACACTGATTCAAAAAATATTTCACCCCTTTGTTCACTGCAGCACTTTATACTAGCCAAGATAGGCAATGATCTAAGTATTGGACAATGGATGACTAGATAAAGAAAGTGTGATGTATATAAGTAATGGAATATTACTCTGCCATAAAAAAGATGAAATCTCACCATCTGTGACAACATGCGTGGACCTTCAGATTGTATTAAGTGAAATAACTTAGAAGAAGAAAGGCAAATGTCATGCAATTTCACCCATTTATGAAATATAAACCAAAAGAGCAAAAGAACACATGAAACAAAAACAAACCCTTAGACTCTGATGAAAAGCAGAGGGAGAGGGGACAGGTAGAGGTTGGTGGCAGATGGTGAATGGACATTTAGAGGTGAAGGTGGCATAGTACATGCACAGTTGCTCAGAAGTATGTACATTTGAACCATATATAATGCTGTAAACTAACACTACTCTAATAAAAATAAGTAACAAAGATCATTGATAACATGCAGTACTTGAGACAAATGCAGTTCACCCTTGATCCAGTTTGTCCTTCTGGTTTGACTTGTTTTCTCCCAAGTTGACGTTTCTTTCCTCCCAGTTAGTGACCTGGAGGACCACAGGCCCAACATTGGATGCAGGAAGAACTGCTTTGTGTGACCTGCTCAACAGTTCCTCCAGAGGACTTTAGATCCTTTCAGAGGTTCAACCTCTCAGCTCTAATTCTCGTGGCTGGAGTGAAGGGCCCTAAGACACACAGACCCACAGCAGAGTTGGACTGTGGTCACAGGGCACATCAACAAACCCAGCTATGACCTTCTTTTAATGTTTGATATTTAGCATAATCTGTTCCACGGGTGACTGACCTGGTTTCCACAGCAAGTCAACAGCTTGGGGGAGAACAAGGGAGGTGGACAGCTAGATTTTAAGAGAACTAAGAGAGAGGATATTCAGTGTGATGTGTGGACCTGGTTTAAATCCTGATTCAAATAAACCATCTCTGAAGAAACATTTTGAGATTATTGGGAAACTGTGTTGGAGACTACATTTGGATAATCAAGAAATTACACCTGATTTGGGGAGGTATGACAAAGACCATGGGGTTTGTAGGAAAATGCATGGAGACATAGACAGAAATGGCACAATACCAGGGATCTGTGTCAAAATCTTTCATCTCCTCCCAAGGTAGGAGAGAATGAATATATTCTAATAGCCACCAGGGGAAAAAACACATGTTGTTGTTTTTTATATCATCATATGCTCCACAAGGACTGATATCTTATTATTCTTTTAACAAAAACTCTATTTTGATTTTCTGTCCCTGAAGACTATCATTTGACATTCAAAATGACATCAGTACTATAAAAATGAATCTGTGGATGCCTGTAAGTAAACAGTTTGGGGAAGCTGTAAAAATATTTCCTGTTGCTGAACATCTTTTGTAATCTTAGTCTTAGACTGTGTGCAAGAATTTAAAATTGGGGTGTTTTCTAAGTTGTAAATGTCAATTATGAAAAAAAGACAAGTGCCCTTTAAAAACAGCTACCTATATTTACAAAAACTTTTTTCTTTTTTTTTTTTTGGTCTAAAATTGCCTAGTCATTTGATTTTACATCTGCCCCATGAGTTTAAGAGGACAGGGACTAGGCTCCCAAATGCCTACTTCACTGCAGACACATCCTAGAAAGCATACCCCAGGCCTGGCTTCCAGTCATAGCTCTGTGACCTCATTTCTTGTTCCGCACTTGGCTCCTCTGTGAAATGGGCAGTTTGGTTTTTCATGTGCAGTCATTGGGGCTGTATGTTGAAGGGGCTATACGTGTGTTAGGGCATGGACATAATGACTGGTATAGAGCTGCAAATGATTGCCTTCCATTAAACCCTGTCCCAGATTCTCCCCCATAATCAGAAGTCTGAGCTGCTCTGTCTGCAAGTACAAAGAGGGGAAGGGGCTTGGCCAGTGGCAGCATCAGGGCTGAACCAAGTTGGCCTGCCCCACAAAAAGTCAGAATTGGCTCCACCTGTATCTACTCAGTATTTGAGGCGTTTCACATGTGGGCACTGAAGTTGAGGATCCCACAGGCCCTAAGAGAAGTGGGGTCACTTCAAAAGGCATGCTTAGCACAGGCCCATAAATGTTATGGAGATGGGGTGGGGAGTAGAGGAGGCTACTTTTTTTTTTTTTTTTTTGAGACTAGGTCTCGCTATTTTTGCCCGTGGAACCGGAGGCTCTCGTTGCCCAGGGTACCACAGACGCAAGCAATCCCCAGCCTCAGCTTCCCAGGTAGCTGGGATTACAGGCGCACACCACCACGCCCAGCTGATTTTTTGGAACTAGGTCTCGCTACGTTGCCCCGAGCGGGACTTGAACCGCGATCCCTGGTCCCCACCGCGGGTTCCTAGGCTGCCGTTGACAGGCACGCGCCACGGTACCCGGCCAGGAGGCCACTCCTGCTCCATCACAGCTACCTCTCTCCCTTCTGGGTTTACCACTTTCAAGCCATGGGGCTTGTTTCCAGGCCACTGTGACATCTCCTCTCCTACTCTCTCCTCTCGGTTACTGCTGTCCAGTCCCACAGCCCTAAAGTTGCTGCCCCTTTTGTCCTCATAATGTTCTGCTGCCATGAAATGCTTTCATTTCAAGGTGACATTGACATGCAGACAGCTAAAAATAAATTCTCGCTCCTCCATCAGCAGAGGCATCCGGAGGCACGTGATCATGCTGACCAGCGCCCCCTGCTGACTCTTCGCCAAACAAGATACCCAGAAGAGAAGGCATCTTGTGTTTTCTTTTGCCTTGGGACATCTGCTTCCCTACACCTGGCAAACAATATAATCCTGCCACATGGCCACTGCTAACAGGAAAACAGTTTGGTGACCAGAGAGGCAAGGGAGAGGTATTTTTCATTTTCACAAGAGAAGTTTTAGATTTATTACAAAATTGAACAGAAGTACCAAGAGTTTCCATATGTCCTCTATGCCCACACAAGCCCACCTTCCCCCATATCAGCACCCAGTCCCAAGATGGCACATTTGTTACATTCCATGAACCTACACTGACATGCCAATTACCCAGGGGCCATAGTTTACAGCACGTTTCATTCTGGGTGTTTCATTCTGGTACATTCTAGGCAATGGGCAAAGTGTATAATGACATGAATCCATCATTCTGGCATCTTCTACAATAGTTTCATGACCCTATAAATCTCCTGTTGTCTATTTATCCTATTTATCCCTTCCCCACAGTCCCTGGCAATCAATTGATCTTTCTACAGTTTCCATAGTTTCACCTTTTCCAGAATGTCATATATTTGGAATTATACCATATGTAACCTTTCCAGATTGGCCTCTTTCACTCAGTAACATACATTTGAATTTCCTTTGTGCCTTTTTATGGTTTGATGGCTCACTTCTTTTTTCAGTTCTGAATAATATTCCACTGTCTGGGTCTAATACTGTTGACTTATCCACTCATCCACTGAAGGACATCACAGTGACCTCAAAGTTTGGACAATTATGAACAAAACTGCTGTAAACAGTTGTGTAGGTTTTAGTGTGGCCATAAGTTTTTCAGGCACCTCATTTTTGAGAAGGTGTAAGACAAAGAGGGAGGTGATTTCATATGTTGTAAATGAGTTGAAGGCGATTTCATAATACATAATACCCTTTTTTTTTTTGACACCTAGAGAACAGAAGCATTGTTTGTAACTGGCAATGGAGAAGATGATGTAGGATTTCCTCCTCTAAAAGGCTTTCCCTGACCTTCCTGCCTGCATGTTCAGCTCTAAAGCCTGCAGGTCTTTCTCAGCAGAATCACAGCTTTGAAAGTTCTCACAAGCTAACAGCACTCTGTCTTTCATACCAGATTGTAAGACCTTGAAAACAGAAACCTATCTCTTACTCATCTTTGTATCTTCAGATTCCAGCAGTTTTTCAAAACTTCCATACAGGAAGGAGCAAATTCTGTCTTTCCTCCAGAAGTTGAATCCAAATTTCCATCTGAATCTATAGCTGAATCATTTTTGTGCTTTGTTAATTCTGCTCCATTATTCAAATGGCTTTTTAAAAGCTCATCTATTTTTATTAATGCCTTCAAGGCAGAAGGTGATGTTATTAGTCCCACTGGGGTGCAAATTCCAAGGTCACAGAGCAAATTGATTCTATCTGCAAAGATCCTGCTTCTAAATAAGGTCACAGTCACAAGTCTCAGAGGTCAAAACTGGAACATATCTTACATACCTGTGTGTGAGGGTGGGTTGGTGGGTGGCAAGGTGGGTGAGGAAGAAGAATTTAACAATGCAACTCATACGACCATGTTTCCCCCATTATTTTGGCTACCTCATATGAAACACGACTAAAATATCAAATGTCTTACTCATGTCTTACTCTTGGGCATTATTTCTTATTGGTTCTGCGTGAGGACTGATCAAGACTGGTTCTTGATCTCTGGGCTGTAACCCCCATTCAGCTATAAGTAGTATGAGCAGTAGTAACTGCTTCTTATTTAATTTCCCAGGACCTGAGTGCTTATGTGGCTAAACCCAGATGTCAGACATGACGGGCAGCAAGATCCCAGGGAGCCTGGGGTGATGGACTAGAAAGGCCATTCACAACAAAGTACCATGTGGCATCTCTCCACCAAGAGTTTCACGGTAGAGGCCGGGCATGGTGGCTCATGCTTGTAAGCTTCAGCCTATGAAGCGGCCGGGGCTAGGGATTGCGGTTCGAGTCCCGCCTGGGGCCCGTAGCGAGACCTAGTTCCAAAAAATAGCTGGGTGTGGTGGCGCATGCCTGTAATCCCAGCTACCTGGGAAGCTGAGGCTGGGGATTGCCTGAGTCTGTGGTACCGTGGGCAACAAGAGCCTGCGATTCCATGGGCAAAAATAGCAAGACCCAGTTTCCAAAAAAAAAAAAAAAAGTTTCACGGTAGAGTCATTCTAACCCAGTTCAAACTACTTAGTACCTCCATGCATCTTCTGTGCTGCCCACACTAGATCTGTTCCTGAGGTAGTGATCCTCCTGGTGGGCTCAGTGTTGCTTTGGGTCATGTCTTGTTTCCTCAAAGGGGTTGTCAGTTTCAGGTGCAAAGAAACTTCCTCTGGTTCTTACAATGCTGGAGACAGGATAGAGTCAGTCGACATGCAACTTAGAGTTTAATTCCCTTTCTGCATATTCATTTTTACATAAATATGTGAATGTGACCACATTGTACTTGTTGGCTTGGTGTTGTTCCTTTTTGTTTTGTTCCACCTTTGCTCTTGCCTCCCCCTCTTTAGGAACTCCCCTCCATTCCCCCTATTCCCACCCCTACAAAATCCTGGGTTTGGGATAGCTGACATTAAAAACTTGGTATGTTTCTTTCCCTATTTTTCCCTATACATATAGACTCAGAGACAGGCACATAAGTACACATGTTCATAAATGGGAGGTTGTTTTTTTACAACCATATATTAGTTGCTTTCAATAATACCTGGTAGAAATCCATCAAAGTCCATTGGTATGACAGTAATTTGTACTTTTAAATGAATGTACACTATTTCATGGTATGGGTATACTGTGATATATTCAGCCATTCCCTGGCAGATGGGTAATAATTGATTTATTGATTACTTGTTCTATATAAGGAGAGTTGCTGAGAATTTTCTGATCTTACTGCCAAATTATGCTCTTATTTTACCTGTACCACCCCTCCCACCCCAGGTGGCCACACCATTCTGCCTGCACCTGGAGTTCTGACCTCTCCCATCAAATCTGAATCTACATGGTTCCCAATATTTCATCTTAATGGGATCTGAGACTTTTAAAAATGGAATCCAGATTTTCTGGCTGTTCCCAAAGTAGACTTTTTACCCAATGGCATCAGTCCCACTAATCTTGTCTAAAATCTAATCAACTCATCAGGCAAGGGGAAAAAACACTGCTTCTGGAATGAAATGGAAAAACTTTCAATAGAAAGGTGTGCCTCCACTTTTTAGAAGCCCTGAAACAGCAGTTCAGGGAGGGGCAATTCTAGGTATCCTGATGGGTTGAAGGGTGGGTGGTCCTACCCTGTTGAATTCAGATTCAAGACCCAGCATCAACTGTTACTAGTTCGCAAAATTGTTAGTCTACGGGTCTGCCATATGGATTCTGGACTTGCCAGTTCCCACATTCACCTGAGTGAACTCCTTTAAAAACAAAAGCAAAAAAAAACCTTTCTGATAGACAGACAGACAGGTAAGTAGAACCCTACCTTCAGGAGGGCCCTAACACTCATCTTTCAAGTTCAGTTTGCTCATCTATAAAAACAGGAGATAGTTAAGTCACTCTTGTAAAATTGTTGTGAAGATCAGCGATCATGCATATGAAATTCCTAACACAGAAGATATTTAGTGGGTATTTAAAGAAATCTATTTGGAAAAAAATCTAATCTAGGCTAAGTAGGTTAAAAAGTGAGATGTGCCCACGTTGAAGAACCAAAAGGTATAAAATAAAAATAGCTTTTCTTTCAGCTCTGAGAAAGCTACTATTAATGGTTGCTTGTATTTCTTCTAGAAATTTTCTATGCAAAACCGTACACAAATGGAGACCTGCTGCACCAACTGTTCTGAGTCTTGAGTTTTAGTTAAAAATATGTAGCACCTTAGTTCTGGTGAGGAAAAGGGGAAGTGGGGAGTAAGCTGCCTTTAAATGTCCCCGTTTCATCATCTGTGTAGTACAAAGCCTCTCTCCAAAAAACGGAACCTATTCCTCCCCTTAAAGATGGGCTGAACAGAGTGATCCTCTTCTAACCAACACAGTGTGGCAGAAGTGATACTAGGTGATCTGTACGGCCAGGGCCTAGGCTCCTAAGGCTTCTTCTTGGCCTCTTTTCCTGTCCTGAGCGCTGGCTGACATGTTTTGAGGCAGGCCAGGCCACACAGGGAGGCCTTTAACTCCGACTTAGCATCACCAGTCAGCTGTGAGTAGATGAACCTGCCCTTCTTCCAGGTTTAGCCTTTGTTCCTTCCAGTCAAGGCTCCAGCCATGTTAGAGCAGAAACAAGCCACCTTCGCTGTACTCTGTCTGATTTTCTGAGCTACAGATCCCATGAGAAATAACAAATCATTTTGTCTTAAGCTATAGGTCTTGGCTCATTTGTTATGCAATGGTAGACCACTAATACAAAACACTCCCAGCCCCTGGCTGTGAGGCTCCCACTCATGCAGTGAAATGGGGCTACACTCCCAGAGTGCCACGCTCTTTACTGATTACCCTGCTGTATGGGAAGTAAATCAGAGTTCGAGGTCTGAGAAGCTGCTGGTTACTGTCCTGGGCCAGAAATGCCAAGGATCTGTCCTCTAGGAGCAGCCTACCCACCTCGGCTCTGACTGAGGCCCCCCTAGACTCCTCAGATGAGAGCTCCCTTTGTCCTCCCACTTATTGCTGGCTGCTGGGGTCACTCACCTTTCTTCCTCAGCTCACAGACACTCACGTTAGATGTTATCTCAGAGTAACAATGGGGGCCACTGCCCCGTGGTTCATTTCCTTGGGGCTTAGGATACATCTGGACCCCCAAGCCTAGTTGTTTGGATCCCAGCCAGAAAGCTCACTGTAATCACCTTGGAAAAAATGAATGCACGCCAAGTCCCTGCTATAAGGTCATGAGTCCAACACATTCATCCCGCTTGCTATCTACCCAGCAACTCGCCCCAAAGTGCCCTCCTGCCAACTTCCCTTTGGGTGTGACTTTGGCTTTGCTCATGTGACAGGGACCCCCTGTTCTGGTGCTTTCATCCTTGTGCTGTTTCTGCAGCACATTCCAAACCCTTCCCAACCTCTGTTCCCAGCATGGGGCTTTCTGAGAATTCTTCTCATTTCTGATGGAAGGTAGTCTGTTCTGGGCCTTTCCAGATGTCAGTCCCCAAGGCAGTAGGCACTGGGTGAGCAGGGGGCTGGCCCTGAACAGGAGCAGCTGAACCTGGGAGGGAGTCACGGAGACGTCCTCAATTTAGTGACTCACATAATCACTCTGCTCTGGGAACAGCCAGTTCTGATCTGTACTGTCTCCCAGAAATTGCAATTCCAGCCTCAGCCTCATCTCGGCCACATCCCCTTGGTGTTCCAGGAAACTCGTTCATGCAGGGTCTTCTCTTTCCCCTTTCAAGTGACTGGGAGGAAAACGTCATTTTGGCTCACACCTGGGCTATGGTTTTAAATTCAAGTTACACTGGGGCACTATCCCTTAGTTCTGAAGTCCTTAACAGCACTCCCCACCCCCATTCTGAGTTGTGAGACTCACAGAGTTACCCACACATACAGTTCAGAGAGGTGTAACGATTAATGGAAAACAGGGTATTGTTCTACTTCATTTAATTTAATGACTGCACATGTACCATGAATGTAGTATAATTTGTTTAAGTAATCCCCTCTTGAAGAACATTAAGGTAATTATTATTGTTATTAGATGGGCAGCTGAACCTTGGAAACACTCTTAAATCCTCTCCCTCTGAGGAAAATGAACAAGTTAACCGATTCTTATCAAGTTAACCATGACTTTGAGACACTGTACCCAGGTCTGAGGTCACTGCCCTCTCAGAGGCTGCTGCTGACTCAGGGGTGCTGGGCTTGACAACCAGCCCAAACTCTGAGAAATGAATTTTCAAAGCAAGGATAGTGAAGGACAAAGCTCTAAAACATCCACTGATAAAAAAGTAACCAAATTTTCTTGTGTTTCCTGATTCTAGTTCTCAGACTACCCAGGCATGCAGTGTCTCCTGGATATGCTTCTGCTATGATGTCACCTCCTCACAGATGTGTTAACAGGAAGAATGAGGGGCACCCTGGGACCGCCAAACCTGCCTCCTCTGAATGTGTTCTGTCATCCACCACATCAAGACAAAACATACTCTAGTGCGTAAGACCCTGAATTAAAAGAACTTTAATGCTAGTAGTGTGCTATAGAGAACAAAAGAGAAAGGATAACGTCAAGAGCATTTCTAATTAAACATCCAATGTCACTCATCCCCTTGCAGGTAAATGTCCAGCCAAATAGGGTCAGCTCTAAGTGGGGCCACTGAGGCTCAAAAGCTGGCCACAAGCCTAAGGCCCCTTCTGGTAGGGAGCCATAGGAAAGGAGCAGAACGAGCCAGGCAAGTCTGGAAGGAAAAGAGCAAAGTCAAAATACAAGTCAAGGTAAAGGCTGCTGTTGTCAGCCTCCCCACAGGTCTCTCACCCATGTTTATCTTTTACAAGTGTCTCCTTCCATGTCCCTCAAGGCCTATGTACAAGCCCAAGGCCAAGAAGTGAGCACAGTTGCTACTTTATATGCCTCTTCCTGGCTGCCTTCTTGTCTTTTCTTTTCCTGAGTTTTTCTCCCAGTCTTTTTCTAACTTCTCCTCACTGTCAGATCCACCCTCTGTTGAGTGTGGCAGGGAACTTAAACCTCCCCTTTCTACACAGGACCACACTGTTATAGGATACAGAGACTGATCGGAGCCCAGACTTGATGGGGAGACCATAGAAAGATAGTGCTGAAGTTGTGGGCAACAAGAGTCCCAATTCATATGGAAATATCTGGCTTGTCTTGACTCCCTGGCTTCTTTCCCATTCTATGAAAGAAGAGGTGGAAGCTCAGGATAGCTGATGACCGGCTTGAAGTGAGCCCCCTGGGCACTGAGATCCCACCTGCTGCCTGGTTGCCAACAGTGAGCTGCTGTCTTCAACATAACTAGAGGCAGACATGGCCACATGGAGGGCCAGTCAAGAAGACAGGGAGAAGCTGAGTTCTATAACAGTCCAGGGTGCTAGAGCCAGGACTTCAGGACACCCAGGTGAGCAGGGAAACAGTGACCAGGTCACAGAACAGCTAGTTCAGCTTTGTGGGCATGAGAAGGCGGTGGAGCTGGGCTGTGCTGGTTTCCAAGCTCTCTACTGACTGGACCAAGGCCTCAAGCAGCAGGAGTCAATCTCAGTTTCCCAGGGCCCACGAGTCTGAGTAAACTTGCTCTATTGTGTTAACTGTGCAGACATTGTGTACTAAGTGGTCAGAGAAAAGAAAACAAAAATTAGGACAAATAAACCAGGAGCCTCAGGGCCCAGCTGAAGGGCAGATCAAGAAGATAGGAGTTAAAGAGGTAAAAGAAGATAGAGGAGTTGCTTGTCTTGGCCAAGCTCCTTAAATCCACTACTGCCACCTCAGTGGGTAAGGATAGTGGTTCATCATGCAATCTAATTCCCATCATGTTTTAAGGTTTCTCATGTCTTATATGTATTTGTTACATTAATTTATAGGGCCTACCAGATAGTGCTTATCTCCACTTTACGGATGAAGAAGGGACAGCTCAGGTTCATGAAACTAGGGAGCCATGGAGCCAGAACAGAATCCAAAATCTCCCATGTTTATCTCAAAAGTACCAGTGGTGCAGAAGTCGGCCTGCAGTGGTTCCTGACAGGCAAATGTGAGTATCTCTCCTCTGCTCCATGGTCAGCAAATTGCTTTGGTACTGCGTGTTTCCCCCACTATCCATAAAGTGGTCATTCCTATTTGGTCTGATCTGGTCGATTATTTGGAGGAAGGTGTAGGTCTGGGGATGCTACTGCCATAGATTAGGTGGAAAAGGTTTTGAGGAGATTCAAAATGGAACCTACCAAATCATCCCAGATAGAAACATACCAAACAGGAAAATTCAAATGATGTAGCTTGATCATTTAGGATGAAATCAGAAAATAATAAAAGTCAGGGTCTCCCATCTCTCCTACCATGAGAACTATTAAACATTTACCTCCCTCCACTGAGAATATCCCAATGATTCCTAAAATTAGTACTAACAAAAATGTCATGACCCTTAGACCACAGTCAGTGCATAATAATTATCTCTCCAAACGTTTCAAATCCCCCATGTCACAGCAGAAAACATGAGAACTAACACTGATTTTGTGCTTGCTAATGCCAGGCTTTTATTATGTACTTAATGCATTTTCTAATTTATTCCTCATCACAACCCTTTTCCATTGATGAGAAGCTAAGTAAATTGCTCCAGGTCATACAGGAGGTAGAATTAAGAACAAATCTAGATTTTCCTGAACTTCTTAAGCCTGGTGACCCCATCTTAGTTGCTATTATTATTTCATAAGTAGAATAGGTTTTCTTTCCTGCTCTGCCGCACCCTTCCTTCTCCCATTTTGTAAACAGAGAGTGGAATTATAACTAAAATCAATCAAGACTACTAATTTCTAACACTCAATGAATATTTTAAGGACCATCTGAAATCTCAATAAAGCTTTATATCCTATTAGACCATTTAAGCAATTTATAATCGTGGGTTATGGAGAATGTCAGAATTAATA
Source organism: Uropsilus gracilis (assembly GCA_004024945.1). Classification (NCBI taxonomy): domain Eukaryota; kingdom Metazoa; phylum Chordata; class Mammalia; order Eulipotyphla; family Talpidae; genus Uropsilus; species Uropsilus gracilis. Next base: position 35,999 of record PVHY01008052.1, read on the forward strand.
TTCTGCTCTCTTATTATTTCAACCACTGGAGATATCTTACATGATAATTGGCTCTTAGCAATCACAACCTAATTTAATTTATTTATGAATACCTTGTATTTATATTTCATGGATATTGTTTTAATTATTAAATCACTACATCTTGGAAAGAAATGTAATTTTGTTATAAAGCAAATGTTCTTCATGTCAACATCTGTAATTCTATTTTAAAAGTGTATGAGGATAAAAGGATTGCTTAGGTTTCAGAGACAAAATTTAATACATTTTGTTGGAAAACATTTTGTCAGAAAACAAATACTAGACATGCTGAATTATTTAGACATCTAAACTAATCATCTTGATAATTAAAGTTAAAAAAAAATCTACCTGCTAATGTCTTTAACCTATAGTGTCCAGAATTGACATCCTATCTCCAGGAGAGGGGCTAACTGAAGTAGGTACTTAGGTAGGGTGTGGGGGGTGAAGGAGAAGGACAGTAGCTCTGAGTCCACAGACCCTGGATTTAGAGTTGGTAGTTAGGGACTTGGCTCCAAATCCCAGATTTATCAACTTCATCTTTATAACATTGAGACAACTCCTTGGAGGGGTGTCTTAACAAACTTTGATCTCTTTCCAGATCTGCAGGTGTGCGGAGCAGTACCAGGTATCAGTCTTGCCCCAGCCACAAAGCTAAGCCACCCAGGGTTCCACAGCAGCGTGAACCTTCCTTGAGGAGGGTCAGCCTTTTGGATATGAACCCACTGGTCAAGTACCAGTCCCAATAAACCTACTTCTTGATAGCCCTGATGTCCCGGTTTCCTTTTGCATATAACAACCTGGAGCAAGTTACCGAACTCACTCTTTACATGTCTCCTACTTTTAAAGGGGACAGACAAGACCCACAAAGTAATAGTTGTCAGAATAGGACTGGCATTCCATTTGTATAGGAAAAGAAAGTGCAGGTTCTTTGCACAAAAGTTGTTGAAAATTTCAAGGCAACAGTTGACATTTAACAAAGCCGGAGCCCTTGGGAGCTCTGGGTCCTGTGAGCACGCCCACCAGGCTGGCTGGGTAAGGACCAAATTAAATGCACGTGGTAGGGCCGGGCACGGTGGCTCGTGCTTGTAAGTTTCAGCCTATGAAGCAGCCGGGGCTAGGGATCGCGGTTCGAGTCCCACCTGGGGTCTGTAGCAAGACCTAGTTCCAAAAAAATAGCTGGGCATGGTGGCGCGCACCTGTCATCCCAGCTACCTGGGAAGCTGAGGCTGGGGATGGCTTGAGTCTGTGGTACCCCGGGCAACGAGAGCCTGCGGTTCCACGGGCAAAAATAGCCAGACCTAGTCTCAAAAAAAAAAAATAATAATAATAATAATAATAAATGCACGTGGTAATGCGCCCCATTTGGGCGGCGCCTGAAGAATGCCTACTACTTGTGTTTTGGCTCAGTTTACCACCTTATTTTCACAGGGTTGAAGAAAAATATAAAAGTTCCTTTTTGTGTTTGTTTTTAATATTGGTGCCAGCCCCCCTTCACAGAAAGTTTGTAAAATATCCAGCAGCAAGAGGGTTTAAAGGTGCATTCAGGGTGGATGAGGCACAGAATCTGGGTGCTCGGTACCTCCTCCCAGTCTGATGTGCCAGCCTCCCCTTTAGTTGTCTTGTCAGTTTTTGGAGGAGGAATAGAAAATGCAGGATTCTGTTTCCTAGTGGAGATCTTGAAACCATACAGCTAATCTTATTGAGCTTTGCACTACATTGAATTAAACTCCTAATTCTAATTTCACCAAATAGGGTTACCGGGAAAACAGGAAGTGAAGCTTTATAACTGAGTTCCACTGTTCAGAGAGAGTCAGGAGAGAACAGAAAATCAATTTCCTGACTGCAGAGAAGCAGAAGCTATCCCACTGGTTGGGAGTAGCTTGCTTCTCTGTAAGGAAGCAAACCCATTTTGACAGGCTTTTTATGTGGAAGGAGCCATGATGGTTTTCCAAATACCTTTCTCTTATGCATCCTCTTCATCTCAGGTTGAGGCAGCTGCTTTCATTGTTCTTGATACTCCTACTAAGAAAAGTTGAGTAGCATAGTGACTGGAAAGGTGTGTGGTCTAGGTGGGGGCATTTATGAATCTGGACAAGGTATTCCAGAGAATTCCTGTTGGGATCACTTTTCTCACAATGTAGCAAGTCTTTCTCCTCAAAGCCTACCACTTGGGTTTGCATGACATCCTACTTTCCTCACTGGATCAGAAGGCACCTCAATTTTTCTCCATGTTTCCAGATCACTCTTCATTTGAGACAATGGAATCACTCTTCATTTGCCTTTGTTTTGTTTCAAGCCTGAGTAGTTACTTTGAAGGTGTTGAGATTCACTGGTTCCTTACACTTCCAGCTGGCAGAATAAGTCTCCACTTACTCTGAGCACACAAGAGGGAGATGAGAGCCGGACATGGTGGCGCATGCCTTAAGCGGCAGCCTAGGAAGCCACAGCGGAGACCAGGGATCGCGGTTTGAGTCCCGGTTGGGGCAACATACTTAGTGCGACCTAATTCCAAAAAAAATAGCTGTGTGTGGTGGCGCACATCTGTAATCCCAGCTACCTGGGAAGCTGAGGCTGGGGATTGCTTGAGTCCATGGTACCCCGGGCAACATAAGCCTGCGGTTCCACGGGCAAAAATTAAAAAAATAAATAAATAAATAAGTGGGAGATGAAAATGGGTGTTGTTTTGTAAAGTACTTTCACACAGTAGTGCCCTGGGATATCTTCTGCCTTTGCTTTAGAATCCTCCCAGGCCAGCTCTCAGCCCCCCTCTTTCCCTGTCGTCATGCTCTGTGAATGTGTGTTGGATGAATACATTCCTACCAGTTCTTTCTCTTATCTATTCAGTTTTATTCTGCCAGTTAAATCATAAACCCCTTAAAGTATTCATTTGTAGAAATATTTATACCTACTACCTGACAGAAAATTGTAGAAAATAAAACGAATGGGCGTGATCAACCCTAACAAATACTAAAACATCCTCTTTTAGATGACAACAGGATATATTTTAGGATTGGAAGGGACTCACCCAGTGAAGCCACCCAGTGAGAAGCAGGGTCCTGAAGTGCCTGTCTGTCAGATGGTCAGGCATTTCCTCCCACCCAGAGTGGGCGTGTCCATTGCTTGAGGGAAGGAAATGCTGAAACAGGCCAGAAAATGGTCCGATGCTGCCTCCTGCTGTCCATGTGTTAGACTGCATAGATTCGCAGGAAATGCCAATTCATTCTTTCTCACTTGAAGACTGCCTCTGGGTAGTCTAGTAGAAATTGTCCTAATAACTCTTGAGTTCTTTTTTGGCAGGTGAGTGGTCGAGGGGACTCACTCCTTTGTGGAATTTTTATCTAATGTTAAATTAATTACTTCTAGGGTGTGATTAGGTTTATTTGTGAGGACAGGGAATCTTCTGCAATGGTCCTCAAATCTCCCTGTCTCCACCTCTGGTCCCCACCTCCAGACACTTTCTATAGCATCTGATACTTGCTGAAGCAGCTGGCTCCTAAGGATTTTTCAGATCTATAGCTGGCTTAACAACTATGCTAGTCATTTCTACCCCCACCTCCTATATCTGGCCTTGTGACTCTTTCACCCCTAATTTTCTACTGTTAATGTCCATGTGGTGGGGATTAATCCCTATGTGTTTGGCCAGGACCCCAGGGAAGCCCAAGAGCAAGTTGGTGGTGGGAGCCGCCTCTGGCCCCAGGTAACATGCTCCTCCATACTCCATTCCCCCTTGTACATCACTAGTCTGGGGAAGTGAGAGGGGGGAAAGACATTCTGGCATGTAGCTGGCCAGGGAACCTGAGTTCCGGTAAAATGGGGCCATGGTAGAATGAGCAGCCTAGTGGGGGGAACCAGAGCAAACCAATCTAGAGCATGACCACTGAAGTATCAGAAAACTGATTGAGAGACTGACAAACTAAAAGATAAAACTGCAAAGTGCACTTAGTGCCTTCACCATTATGCTTTACATTGCAGTTTGATCCCCAGAGCTAATGTTTCATTGGGAACTTCAATACTGATTGTCAGTGGGCAATGATGAATTTCATGTCTGCGTGCCTTTATGCTTGAATTTGCCAAGTTTTACTTTCATACCAGGATATGGAGTCAGAAACCATCTGTAGGAACTGATAATATAAAGTAAGTATGAATAGTTAGTTATGAGACTCAGAGACTCAGAGATTAATTCTGAGTCTTCCTTTCACCAGCAGTTGTAGGCAAACCCCACCCCCAACCCCACCCCAATAGCCACCTGACCTGCCTGTGTGTAGTGAAGGTTCAGCATTCTCCCAGAGACGTTCCTACAGTAGGTGAAGCAGAAAAATCACTTTTTAACTGCCTCCAGCCTAACCCCATTCCCATAAAGCCTCACAGTTACCAACTGGCTTTCTAAAAAACAAATGTTTATTTCACTCTTCTATTCAAAATTAATCATTACTTTCCATCTTCATATGCATGCAATTCAATGCGGTCCTATGGATTAGTATTCACCTTTCTTCCTCCCCCATTTCTCATGCAATTCAATGCGGTCCTATGGATTAGTATTCCCCTTTCTTCCTCCCCCATTTCAACTTAAAAACACTTTGTCTGGCATTTTTCTTGTGGGCTGAGCCTTGGCTCCTTACTCTCACCAGCATGGGATCCTCCCCTGGGCATGGTGGTTGGGGGAGCCAGCACTCTTATTACCACGGGCACTGAAAATACTTCTATTTGGTTTTTGTTTGTTTGTTTGTTTTGGAGACTAGGTTTTGCTATTTTTGCCCATGGAACCGCAGGCTCTCGTTGCCCGGGGTACCACAGACTCAAGCAATCCCCAGCCTCAGCTTCCCAGGTAGCTGGGATTACAGGCACGCACCACCACGCCCAGCTATTTTTTTTGGAACTAGGTCTCACTACGGGCCCAAGGCAGGATTCAAACCGTGATTCCTAAGCCCCGGCCGCTTCATAGGCTGAAGCTTACAGGCACGAGCCACCATGCCCAGCCTACTTACTTCTATTTGTAACTGAACAGCAGATAGATGAAGTTTCTTTTACAATGTAAAATTACTCCACTGCACATGGATGATTTCTGTTATTTTCTGAAGGTTTGTTCTTTTCTAACTTAGAAAGTAATCAATTACTGTAAGAACAAAGGCCTTTTATTCTGCTTCATGAGCTTATAAACCTCGACGTGGAAGGCCTTTCACTTTCTGCAGCACGAATATGCTCAGTACTGATACAATGGCTGTGGATTTTTAGTGGATTTCTTTCATATAGCTGCTGGGAAGGGGTGCCATACTGCTGACAATGAGTATGCTGCCTGCATACAGGTAACAGGCACTCAGATATTGTGAAAGGATAAATTAATGGGCAAGTACTTTCTTGCAAATGGAGCATGCTGGTTAAATAATTCATTGAACCTCATTCAAGTTGTAGGGATATAGTCTATTTTTATAATACTGTATGGTTTATAAAGCATCTTTCATTGTCTAGAAATTATTTTCTGTATTTTAAAGCTGAGGAAATAAGGCTTCAGGAGATTACCAACCTGCAAAGTCATACTATGACAGTTTTCTATGACCTTGGCTTATTATCAAAACAAAAGCTAGTATTACAGTAGTCATTGAAAACTTTTCCATGTAAGCTACAGCTTTAGCTACAGCTACAGCTGTACTTTGTACTGTACAAAGTACTTTACCTACAAGTACAGCTTGAATATGGCAGGAAAAATTCAGGAACATTGCCTTTTGTATACTATAGCTTGCAAAGCGTTTACTCACATAAAATATCAGCTGACCCCCATAATTGTAACCCCATCGGAGCAAAATGTGTCACTTCAGGTCAGCCACTTTCAGCAAAGGAAACAGATTGTCCCTGATGTTCTTTCGCAAGTCTCTACAAAATTTCTTATACATTGATGCCATCTACTGGTAATTTTTGGTAGCACGGGTTTCCACTAACTATATTTAAAAAAAATTTTTTTTTCTTCAAAGTAAACTTCTATAGGGTGCATGAGTTGTAAGGATTTTTCCTATTCTCCCACCATTATTAGCCTCTATGACTAGCACTTCTAGTGGTGTGCATACTGGCCCAGGGGGTGTGCGCATGCATTAAGTGGGCACACCTGGGCCTAGAAGGAAAGCAGTAAAAGGGCTGGTCACCTTAGCCTCAAAGAGAACATCAGAGTGGGGAATGCCAGACAATAAATGCTGGGAAGAGGGAGAATTCGAAGAAGAGGAAAACTCAAGGGGCTGTTTCTTTGCTGGCTGTTTCTCCCCCTGTTCACTATTGAAAATTCCATGAAGATAATGCCAAAGGCTTTAACATTCTTAGTTGTTAGAACCAGTGTTGAAGCAACCCACATTAGGATGGTTGCGATGCAACTTCAATAGGACTAAAATGTTTAGGCTTCATTATTAAAGTCCTTAAAAATACCATCCCTCCCAATCTTTAAAGATCACCTTCTGAGGAACCTTCTCCAAAACAGAGCATAACATTTAGGAAAGGAATTAAAATTCACTTTCCTCCTTCTGCCTGTAGCAAAAGGCCTCTGGGCATCTACCAGTTAACTGATAACCTGAGAGGAGGAAGATGGCTTAGCAGGGGAAGAGAACGTCCCTGTGTTTTCATGCCTCCACTTTGCTCGTTATCCCCAGGGAGGGCCACAGTTTAGAGTGGGTGAAGCTAAGAACATAACCTGCTCAGAAGTTGAAGGCACATTCTTTGGTGCCTCACCAGCTGACTGAAATCCTAGGGAATAGCAGAAGCCAACCTCCCACTTGACAGCACAGCAGTAGGGTTTCTCAAATTGCACCACCTCCAGAAAATCTCTGGTCAATCATCATAAACACAAATACCGCCCTTTTCAAAGCTAGGCTTTATTTTTGGATGTTTTTAAAAATTATTCAATGGCATTTGTCTTTGCACTTAAATCCAGAGATAAGGGATGACTTGTTCTTTCAGGGCTAGAATGTTTAATGGTTTAACTCAGTGGAGGGTTGAAATTAGATGATTTATTCAGTATATACACTATTTCTTTCTCAACCATAGACTTCCTTAAGAACTGGGCAAAGTATGAAATAGGCTGAGACAAACACAGAAGAAAACTGAGTTTTAAAATTGGCCTATCAGGCTGGGCGCGGTGGCATGTTTTTAATCCCAGCCTATGGAGGTCGGGACTGGGAATCGCTGCAGTCCACGAGTTCTGGACCCATCCTGGCAACATAATGAGACCTAGTCCCAAAAAGTATCTGGGCATGGTGGCACAAGCCTGTAATCCCAGCTACCTGAGAGGCTGAGACTGGACCACACTTGAGTCCGTGGTTCCCTGGGAAATAACAGCAAACCTAGCCTCAAAAAAATAAATAAAATAAAATTAGCCTATCATTAGTGGAAATTCTTACAAGATTCTTCTTAAAAGTTAATTGACTGGAACAAAAGTCTAACTGGGGTGGGAAAATGGAGACACAATTTTTATCTTTTCATTGTGGTTGTATTCAATGAGGCTGCTCACATTTTCCATTCCACGGGTGAAAAATAGCTTTGAATGCCTATTGTGAAAAGTAGGTAGTACAACTGTGAAAGGATCCCTTATTAAGAAAGATCTGAAGGTAACGTTTGATTTTTTTTGGAGACTAGGTCTTGCTGTTTTTGCCCGTGCAGGCTCACGTTGCTGGGGTACCACAGATGCAAGCAATCTCCAGCCTCAGCTTCCCAGGTAGCTGGGATTACAGGTGTGCGCCACCACGCCCAGCTATTTTTTGGGACTAGGTTCTCGCTATATTGCCCCGAGCAGGACTCGAACCGCAATCCCTAGCCCCAGCCACTTCATAGGCTGAAGCTTACAGGCATGCATCACCATGCCCAGCTTTGAAGGTAACATTTAATAAACAGGATTTTATGCCTTAATTTGCCTAGAGGTTGACCAGTACATATCACAACCAGGAAGGATTTCAAGAATTTTAAAAGCATTCTGGTCATTCTGCTATTTAGAACAAAATGACTAAAATGTGAAGGGCTATTCAGGATAGTTATTCCATACACTGCATAATAGTTTTCAAAAATGCTTGTTTCACAAATATTCATGGTAAATATTTCAGTTTTTGCTAGAACCAATTAAGGTAAGAATTGTCTTCACCATTTACTTGAGAAAACCAAGTTTCAGAGGCTGAAACTTCCCAGTCAACAGCCAATAAATCTGATTCAGCATTAGAGCCTCGTGATCTTTTCTAAAAGTAGATGCGTCTTTCCCTGATGTTTTCTCTTTATCTAATTTTTGAACTGAGCTATTTTTAAGCAGCCAGAAAATCGTATTAATGTTTCATCTTATTTACACCTGGTAGGCCATGAGTCTTTTATGACATTCACTTGATTTTATTAGGTAGTAACACAACCAGGCACTAATTTTAACTAACATTTGATTAGTGATTCTCATGTATTAGCAGACATTATTTTTGCAGTTTGGTTTAAAAAAAAACAAACACAAAAACACGTAGTTTTTGGCTCTAAGTGATTAGCCCAAATTGGGGAATGGGGACATTAGTCTTTAACAGTTTCCAAAATGCAGGTAATTAAAACCCAAATTTTAAAAAGTGATGCCCAGGATCAAACTTTTTAAAAACACATTTTGTAAGGATGGGTTAACTAGGAACAGTCACCTAGTAGAGCTGCTTCTTGTTTTGCAAAGTAGAAAGATTTGTGACAAAAGAAACACGTGCAGTCACAGGTAAGTCGGAGCTGACTACAAACCTTTAGTTGTGTGTGCTACAGAAGGTATTATTTTATGCTTTGAGACAAAAGTTTGAATTTAGAAAATCCTGATTCATACCTAACTTAGGATGAGTATCCACCCTAATATCTCCTTAGTTCTATTTGATTACAATGTCCAAGTCTATTTAATTTTTTGTATTTATTCACACCTTCCATAAATCATAAGTTTTGTCTTTACATATGTTTATATAGGTTCTGGTGTCTAAAAGATATGCCACTAGTGCCTATCTGTTTAAACTATGAAGTACTTTTATACCTGTTGGGAAAGCACCATAAATATCTCCATTTCATGATCAATAGTGAAATCCTACCTTATCAAAAACTAGCTGTGGACGGATTTAAGCCTGGACTTGAGCCCAGATCATTTAAATATCCCATGACTTTTAGGAATAAATTTAGAAAACAGGCTACTGCTATTCTTCTCTTCAAACCCAAAGTAACTACTCAGAATTTTAACCTAAATCATTACACAATTAACAAAATTTTGACCTAGAATATTCACTTAAACATTTCTTGAAATAAAATGTTATTATCAAGACAATTTATGACTCGTGTCCAGGGCACCTAACTAAATAAAACTCAAAGGAAGAGCTCTAGGTCTTAGCCAAAGGTAAAGGCTTCATCTCTATGCTCAGCAGTCCACTAATTAGGCAGGATAATCATTTATATTTCATTGGTTAACCTTCCCACCCACTATAATGGGAATGGTTAACCATTCCCACTAACGAGAATGAAAGCAAAATCATTCTCATTAGTGGCTTTCTATTTCAAATGAGTAACGTGTTTGCTTTTCTGTAAACAATCTGGCTGGATGTTCCATATCACTTTTTGGAATAATTTTTAATAGGCAGGTATAGAGGACTGCACTGCTGTGATCATCTAAAAATTAGCTTAGCAATGTAGCATTTGTTCATATATACCAAACTATAGTTGCGTTTGACACAGAAATATTGATAAATGACTGCTAGACAAGGATCAGTGGAAACAAGTAGCAGTACTGCACCAATGCAAGACAAAATATACTTTATTGTGACAGCAAATGCACATAGTGCTACTGGTAAGGCATGCTACTAATATTCCGTATATAATCAAAGACCAAAATGGAAATGAATGGGGATGAATGCTGTTTCATAATGCTTGAAGATTTAGTTCGCGGTGAAGGAAAGAGAATTTGTGTCCACATACCTCAAATGCAGTACAGTATATATACCTACTTAACCAGAGACCTACGTCTCTAACCGAAAGTTCAAAGGCAAATAAAAGAAACTAAATCTTAAATGTACTCAAGTCACTTCAAATATCAGACAAAAAGATTTTTGCTAATTGAAGAAAATTTTCTTCCTAGACAAAGTCCTAGAAATTGAGCAAACACCCATTCATTCATTCATTCATTCATTCATTCATTCATTCATTCATTCATTCATTCAAGTAATCAGCCAATTTTATGTTGCTTGGTCTACAAGAAACAAATACTAAAGCATCTTCAGATAGTTTAAAGAGATGTTTCTTTTTAATACTTCATAGTATAAATTTTGGGCTAAAATAGTGTTGGGTCAAATTTGGTTCTTTTCCACTTGAAGGGACCTAGCACAGTTTCAATTTCAATAGCTGAACTTATGAAGGAAAATTTGAGAAAATAATGCTAATAAGAGAGTTAATCAGTAATGAAACTATTAGACTCTACACACTCATCAAAATCAATGCAAAACTGAGAAAAATAAGGCTGCAATGCCTTATAAAGCAGTACTGTTAATACATGCTACTTCATTCCTCCCCCTTCTTTTAAAACAAATTCTGGGGAAATGCTTTCTGCATGAATGCACAATGACATTCTGGTTCAGCTGTTTTCTAAATGCAATACTGTGGTTTTAAACAGTATGCTTTAATTTAAACAAATATCTCATATACAGGTTAGCTTATACACAGTCAATTTTGCTTAATAAAAAGAAACACTACTATGAAAGTTACTTATCAAATACTCTTCTTAAAAAGATGGTTTTAAAAGCAACACAGGACCAAAAACATCCAACTATTACTTTATTTATATTACTATGCTTAAGTTACAAGGAAAAGACAACCAAGCAGTTCTGCCCCACTTCAGGAAAAGCTTCCAAGCAACACCAATCATGTGGTGACAACTAACTAGGATATCTTTGGGTCAAGACTGACAAAGAATGGGCTCTGGTGCTACGGTTCTTCTCCAACAAGAATATGGCACAACGGCCAGCACAAGCCATACTAACACTGAACCTTTAGCGCTGGTCACAATTCGGATCTTTTCTCTGAAACTAGCAAATCAAGTAAATAACTGGGTTCAAAAAAAGTTTTAAAATGAAGCCCAAATAAATTTAAAAACCATGCTCTTGACATATTTCCTTTCAAAATTTACACACATCTTTTCACTAATAGCCCAGATCTTTTTTCCTCACATAGCCTATCACATAGCTGCAGACAGACTATTCTGCCTCAAGATGTAAACATAGGGGAAAAAATTAATGGCGTCTGCATAATTCTCTCTACACACTGCTGTTGGATGAAAGATAGAAAATTTAAAAAAAAAAAAAAAAGAAAGAAAGAAAGAAAGGAAGGTTCCATCTTAGATTCTCACAACTTCTTGTTCCGCAGTTCATGAATCCGATTCTGATGCTAAGGTGACAGTGTATGTAAGTAGATTTTTGTTTTCAGTGAAGGAGACCTGGGAAAAGACGGAGTGATCTCTTTTTCTTCAAGAGTTATCAGATGGTACATGCTCCTCAAAACCCTCACTTTCTCGAACTAGAGCACGTTCCAGGATCACACGGCCCTCCTTATAACGCTGGCTGTCTTCAGTAGCAAACTCATAGATCCATCCCAGTTTGCTATTGCAGTTTTTGCAGCTCACATCTCGAACCATATGGCGGCCAGTGAGCATGACCCGGTCTTGAACTTCACTATACTGCAGGTTAACTACCTAAGAAACATGTAAAAACAAAATTGCAAAGGCATGTAAGTTATCTGTCAAAAAGTACTCAATATTTTGGTTGATGCATTAACAGTAACTGCAAGAAACCCAAAAGCGGTTATTTACTTTTGTCATATCTACAATACCCTTTCTCAAGAAGCACTAGTAGAACCTGCTGGAGTAAACATCTGGAAATGGCACAGCCATGGACAGCTAATGCAAGCATCTTTTATAATCTTAGCCCAAGCCACACCACTTGCACGTGTTGTTTCTGTGCTTGAGTGAAGAGTCCTGAACTTGGAGTCATAAAAGGTAGGTCTGAGTCCACTCCTTTTCATTCACTGTTGAATGATGAGTACAAATAAGGCTATCAATATAAAAGAACTGGCACATAACAAGTATCCCTTTAAAAAGTCTGCCCAACTTGTTTGTGAAAATACATTGTACAGAAACAGATTTGGACAGACTAAGGCTTCCATAAACTATACAAAGCAACACATTCAAACAGGTTCAAAGAATCTAAAGATTTTCCAACAATTCTAAACATCCAACAAATCCTGTACACTTCCTACACTAAAGTGCCAGATAAATTACTTTGGCTCTGAAGGCTAAATGTCTTTGTGGGCACCGATAACTCTATTATAGCACAAAAGCAGTTATGGACAGGACATAAATGAGTAAGCATGGCTGTGACTCATTAAGCTTTATGTATGAATTCAGGCAATCCTGTAATAGTGTTACAATCCCTGCTCTACATCTAAACGAAGTTTAAGAGGGTATAGACCATCACTTCTTCCAGAGAAGAACACCTACAATAAACAGAGGAGTGGTATTGGGGACATTTGGTTGACCTAAGAGCAGTATTCTGGACTAGTTGTTTCTTAGTCTAAACGATTTGAAAAATCAGCTTTACCAGTAAGGATCAGATTCCAAAATCTTATCTACCAGATTTCAAGGCAAGCCAGAAATTAAGAGAAGCAGGCAGACTTATAATTTGTAAATCAGGAAATGTTCTTCCTGTTGACAAACCTATGTAGTAAGTCAAATCAGAACCAAAGGAGTGGCTGTAAAGCAAGAATTAGAGCAAGGGAAGTTGGTTAAATATGATCCTTACTCACTTTATCAAGTAGTAAGAGCTCAGTGCAGCTATCTCCATGTAAGGATAAATCAAAGACATGGATATGGGCATGTCCCAGGCTCTTCTACAACAGTCTACCTGAAATCACTATTACACTCTTAACACCAAATGCTTTCATTTAGAAGCAATGGAGACAGCCCTTCCTACTCAAGCCTTTAAACTTCCCAAGTTAACTCATATCCCTGTAATACTTCCCAGAGGTTCCATCAAAGACATGCTGGTAGGCAATTTTTCTATAGGTATCAGAATTATGTCTATAGTTCTCATTCTGACTCTTTTATGTTCAAATCTCTGAGGGATATGCTGATACTGCAGTCAAATATATTCACTTAACAAACTGAGGAATTTAAACAGGATTCTCACCAACCTTGTTAAAAAGAAATGCTCTGCCAGTGGCACCGGTGAACCGAGTGGAGATGAGCTCTGAGCGGTTGGTCAGGATGGTATCGCAGTTTGCACAAGAAAATAGACGGGTACCACCAATATGATCGAGGAAAATTCTGCCCATTTTTATAGGGGAAGTTCTAAAAACCTAGGAACAAATGGAAAAGGACGAGAAATGAATTGTTAAAGACCCCACATTTGTTAGTATCTACTTGGATATTAGAGAACCATTTATAAGTGATCTCTGTAGTACTCAGTATGTCAAACAGCTGACTCTAAACAAAAGGATCCAAAGTTCAACCACTGAACAAATAGTCATACTGAGCAAAGAACATTTTATAAGCAATGAGCCAAGGAAACAAACACCCTTAGGCAAGGCCAGTAATGGTCACTTGTTTTGGCTGACATGGAAAAGACAATGAGTGAAAATATCAGAAACGGAGTGATGAAAAACATCTACAGAGAAAGAAAAAAAGTTTAGCTTAAGTATTAAGTAAACATTCTAGTGTACGTAATTTGAGAAGAGTTGTGGGGTACGAATGGATGATAGAGAATAGAAAAGGGGCCACCAGAAAACAAAAAAGTCTGGTTTGAGAGCGTGGGCTACGGGGGTCTCTTGTCATCAAGTGCAGCTAACCATCATGCTGGGCTGACGGCACCGACATTACAGAGTCTCCAGAGCACTGGTTCTAGGTAATTACACTTAAATCAAAATTGTTGTGATAAGCCACCTTAGATTATCTAAGATTACTAACTAGTCAGATCCCACACAGATTTCAAAAATTCTGAAATTCTGACAAACATGAAATTTACTCAGTTCAAAGTCAAAACCTTCCCATTACCCTACAATGCCTCCTTTTAAGAAAAGGGTGTACAAGATGGTGTAAGTCTGACTAAAGGCAAAGAACAAAAAGAACAGAGAGACAAGCAATTATTGCATAACAAATTTAAGACTCTTACGGATTTTATAAATCACAGAAGTGCTATAACGGTGGGCGTAAAAAAACCTTTGATTCTAACTAAAAGTTTTAAAAAACAAAGATAATCACACTTTTTTAACAGAAGTTAATATATGCAACTTCTTGAAGTCACTGTAATTAAATGGTAGTTTAGAGATCTAAATTTAGTCACAAATAACCCTAGCTTTCATTTGAAAAAGAATTTATTCCTGGGTGTAGTTGATAGATTCTGTGCTTTAAATGTTTACTGTTATATGCCTTTAAAATGGCATGCAAAACTGACATTAGCTGCCATGATGGGGGAAAAAAAACAATCTACAATCTATGTTTATAATAAGACTCCACTGTCAACTTAAATTTGGAGAAATTTCATCACATATTAAAAGGAAATTCTATTCTGTCTTACATCTGTGATGTTCTCAGCCTTTAGGAGTTCCACTGTCATTATCACTGGTATGACTCCCATTACATATTACCATGTGGAAACTTAATATGAAATAAACAAATAGTAACTATAATTACAGTTTGTAGTTAGTAAAAGAAAAAGCAGCACATTAACAAGAGTGACAATGACTAGATTCTGAATAAAAATATGACTTAAGGTACAATATTCAGTTCAGCAGTACTTAATAGCATTTCATTTTTCAGTTGCTTAGGAACACAGCATGTTACAAAAAAGCCAAAGCTTCAAGTTTGAGATTGAATTCACATTGTGGCTTAGGTAAACAACAGTGACCAAAACAAAACCTTCCCTTATGACAGAAATGTTTTAGATAGTCCATACAATTCTTATTTTTAATTAAAAACAAAACAAAAAAAACAAAAAGGCCGGGCACGGTGGCTCGTGCTTGTAAGCTTCAGCCTATGAAGCGGCCGGGGCTAGGGATCGCGGTTCAAGTCCCACCTGGGGCTGGTAGCGAGACCTAGTTCCAAAAAAATAGCTGGGCATTGTGGTGCACGCCTGTAATGCCAGCTACCTGGGGATTGCTTGAGTCTGTGGTACCCCGGGCAACGAGAGTCTGCGGTTCCACGGGCAAAAATAACAAGACCTAGTCTCAAAAAACAAAAAAAAAACAAAACAAAACCCACTGGTTTGCCATCTTAAAATCTGGGCGATTTCTTTAAGACTCTCTAGTTTGAGCTTTTTAACAATCTGATGGACAGAAAGCATACAGCATTAAAAAGAGCTGAGGGGCAGCTCGAACTCAAGGTCCTTGATCAAGCTCCACTCCTCTTTGTTCCCTACTTCAAGCACTCCACAAACCTATCAGTATTTTTTTTTTTAAAGACTAGGTCTTGCTATGTTCCCCCATGGAACCACAGGCTCACGTTGCTCGGGGTACCACGGACTCAAGCAATCCCTAGCCTCAGCTTCCCAGGTAGCTGGGATTACAGGCGCGTACCACCACGCCCAGGTATTTTTTGGGACAAGGTCTCACTATGTTGCCCTAAGCAGGACTCGAACAGCCATCCCTAGCCCCAGCAGCTTCATAGGGTGAAGCTCACAGGCATGAGCTACCATGCCCAGCTCAAACCTATCAGTATTGATTTTGGTCATGTTTCTTAAAACTGGTCATTTGTAGAAAGGAATCCACAGCAAGGCTTTATAGTTTCACCAACAGAGCCCACAGATTCCATGTTTTCCTGGAGACTGTTTTTGTCCATTTAGCCTCCAGCCTATGTTTCTGGGATTCTTACTTTAAAACCAACTTTCCTCCCTCCCAACTTTTAAATAAAACATTAATATTGTAATTTATTTCAATAATGCAGTGGTAACTAAAGATGTTTTTGAATTGATCCTGGGAAACAGGCCTCTGTAGGAAATGTACTGGATTTCAAAATGAACTCTCCCTACATCCCGCCTACAATGTCAGCTTATCTATCTGGGTCAAAACTGCAATCTGGCTATAAATATTTGATACTGGACATACACAAGCTTTTTATTCTTAAATGGGGCAAACAGGATTTAATAGGTTTTCCCTTCTCTACTTCAAATTCAGTCTTTTTTTTCCTTTTATCCCCAAGTATTTTTACTGAACTCCATTATGATTCATTACTGAGACCAAAAATAGCTATGTAGAATCACTATTCCTGGTTGTGACTGTCATTTATAGAGTACTGTATATATATATATATATATGTGCATATATATAACTGTAAAATATAGTTCTTTACCAAAAGAGATAAGGGGCTAGACTATCACAGAATCTAACAAAAGCAAGATATTAAAGTTAAAAGCTTTTCAGGAGGTACAATGACTTCTGCAAGGTCACAGAGGCAAAGCCTTGGCTCTGCAGGGTCAGAAAGGTAATCTAGTGATTTACACCATGTAGAGACTCTCAACAGAATGACACGATAAAGGGGAAGAGAATTTAAAATATAAAAGTTAACACTTGAACTAAATTTTTCTCTACCATGACGATATATTAAATGCTGCTTCAGACCTAATAATTATTCAGTGTCTGGACACTGCAGTTGGTGTCTCACACACACTTAATCTTCACAATTTCTAAAGTAGGTGTATGTGTAATTTGTAGAGGAAGATAAAAATTGTGACCAAGCTGGGATTTGGACTAAATCTTGCTCTAGTTCTTTTCACTCCACTTACTCTGTAATGACCAGAGGGCTGCCAGATTCAGTCTTTCTCCCTCAGAGTATGAGGTACCCTTCCTAATATCATGCTGATCCTCCTACTCCCTATCTTGTTTGGAAGCAATTCCAATCACACTATTAATGTCCCCATCAATGTCCCAATTCAAATTCTCATGAGTCTCTGTGGTCAGACTGTGTATTATTAAAATGTAAAGCACATTCATTCACAAGTGCCATTACATCTGTGTTAGAATACATTGTCACAAAAAAGGTCACAGGCACATGCTTCAGCTGTCCCTTTCTAAGCACTCATACATGCCACCTTCTCTAAATATTTTGAACTTTTTCTGATAGGACAGAATGAGTCAATTTTTAAAAGAATATACATACCAAACAATTTTGCCACCATTAAGTGTTCAACTGAAAAATTTTCTTTTTTAGTAAATGTATGTAGTGCCACCACCAGCACAAATCAAACCTCCCTCAAATTCCTCTGCAGTCACCATCCCTTCTACCACAACCCAGTCACAGGCAACCGCTGACTTTGATTGCTTTTACATCCAAAATGTATCCCAGTTATGCTATATTCACCTGGTTAGGACTAAGAAGAGCCCCAAAGCACTTCAGTCACATATATCTAAAAGATCTCAAGAGTGAGCTGCTTTCACAGATGATCAATGTTCTAGGCACCTGTGACCCTAAGTAATAAAATATAAGCATTGGTATCTGCCAGCTTAAAGATCAACTTTGTAACAAAATTAGGGTCAACCTTACCACAATTCAAGCTTTAAGATGCTTTTTTCACTTTTCAGCATTTCAAGCAAAAATAATAATTTAATTCTCAAATTTTCACAGGAACCACCTCCCAGATAATTTTATAAATTAGACCTATCTGGTATTATTTATAATATATGGTATTATTACCATGTTGGTGTCTATACTCTTATCTCTCCCCCCCATCTGTTCTCAATTAATGTGCCTCTTTCCACTTGCCTGAGTCATCTGAGCTCTTGCTGCAGCTTCATCAGACACCAACCTGGTAACCACACAGTAACAAAACTAGCTTCTTAGTTGCACTTTACAGAAATGGTAGGAATGAGAAAAGTACCAAACTTAGTTAAGTGGGGATGTATTGTTTCTTTGCAGTTACTAGAAGGAAGCATCAAGCTGAAAATATAAATGAAATTCATAGATATGTAGAACTGACATCCTGACAATATTGAATCTTCTTGACCTATAAGCCTGGAATATTTTCTCTATTTATTTACCTCTTTTCTTTGATTTCACCCATCAGAGTATTATTGTACACATCTATAAATTAACATTTATAAACAAGTGCTTCATTTTGGGGGATATTCTGTAAAGGCAATGTGTTTCTCATTTCAAATTCCTTTTGTTCTGGGAAGCACACACATAAACACACAAACAAATGAAATTTGGCATCTTATTCTGACTCACTGTTAAATATTTTCCTTAAAGACAGGAGTCAGCAAAAGTCACCTTACCATCTGTTTTTGTATAGCAATAAGCTAAAAATGGGTTTTATACTTTTTATTGGGACACAAACTCAGCCATTTAGTTGCACTTGGCTGTTCTCTCACTACATGGTTAAGTAGCTGCTCTGAAACTTTATAGATTGTAAAATTCACAACATTCTCTAGCCTCATAGGAATATCTGATAAGGTCAGTTTAACCCCACTCCCCTTTTTTCCATGTATATTCTAGGTAGAATCCTTAATCTTCTGAAATTCAGTTCAGTTCAGCATGTTAACATCAACCATAAAAAGATTATAAAAATAGATAATACATACACAGCTGCTGCTGTGTTCTTTCCCCATCCCCATGATTTAAACAATGTAGCCCAGATACTTGAATGCTGCAATCACAAATTTCAACTCTACCCCTTAAAACTATACATACTTTGACTAAGATATCCTCTTACTTCATCTGCAAAATGGATATAGCAGTATCAATATCTGAGATGATACAAATGCATACCCCAAGCCAAAAAAGTAAATGTAGTAAAACTAGGTGACCTTCTTTGTTCCCCACCCTTCTATGATCTCTATTACAGGTGAAGAAAGCAATTCTAAGGAAGATGTGACAAAAACAATAGTAACCGTCTTTGTCTTGAGTTAATTACTGAAAAACTAAGGATGTGGGGTGCCAAAAATTACAACAGGAAGAAGTTAGAAACCTGAATATCTCAAATTCTTCAGCGTTACAGCTCAAGGTTTTAAAATGAGTACTAGTACTAGCCTTCCCAGTAATAACCAGTGTGAGATTCAGACTTGGGAAATAAACTCACCAAAGGTAGCATATTGCTTTCCAGTCTCAAAAATTCAAGAGAAAAAAGGTGTTGTGATTTGCATCTGTAATGACTCTGCTAGGAAACACCCAGTTTGCCTAAGGACTTTTTCTTTGTCAGACAATTATTCGCTTAAAACATTCCCATAGATCAGACATACCAGCTATCCTAGGACAGATGACATGTCAGCAGGAAGTGGTGGCGAAAAGAAAGGTATAAAGACTTCTTGCAGGGAATGGAGGGTGTAGGAGACTAGTGCAGAAAATGGTAAAGGATTTGCACTTCCAGAAAAAGTAGTATTATTCTGTGGTTCTGATAAAATGAGAATGAAGCATAGTTGTTCATCAAGTTTTCAGTTTCTTCCCTCATTAAACAAAAAGAATAAAACCCAAACTTTAAATTTGTTGATTACTGTAATTAACATGTCATTATTATCCTATTAACTATTTTCTTAATTGATTTTAACTACATTCTATTAAAAACTTATAAAGAAAAACATTGAATTAGATTGAAACTGATTTTCCAATTCTTGAATAAATTTGTCAAGCTAAGCCCTCAATGACTTAAGAGGACTGTGCTTTCCGCTTACAACCCAGTTTACTTTTGTTGTATTCAAAGGAAATTCTAGTTGTGCAAAGAGGTCTTCATCTGACAGTAAATTCTATTTTTACTCATGCCAAATTATGCTTTTCTTGTTGAATGTTTTCCAAGTTACTAGTCCCAAAACTTATTCATGAAAAAAAGAAAATGATTTAAAATGGAGTCACTTTAAGCTAAATCCCACCAAGACTTAATTAATAGTAAACCAATCAATTTGAAGCTTCCAGATCAATGCTAGCTAGCTAATCTTACCTAAAATTATCCTGCTTTATGTCAACCACCTCCCTGTTTTACAGCATTTCTGCCTATAAGAACCCTCCATTTTGCATTGCTTCACAGCATACCCTTCTATTTATCTGATGGAAAGCTAGTGGATTCAGGAATCACTTTGTGAACAGAATGTAAAATTTTCTGGATATCATATCCCAGGTCTGATAGCCAGAGAAGCTAACTTTGCAGGCTTCACTTGTACCAAAGTCTACTGCCTGAAAGTATGAATCAGTCTTTCCAAACAGAAAAATTAACAGTGGGCTTGACCAAGCCTCTGCAGGGTGGGAAAGCAGGAAAAGGGATCCAGCATAAGCAAATATTTGGACTGGGACAATTTAGTTTGAAGTCCTTTGTCAAGAAAACCTGCATTCTTAATGTAACTGCCTGCTTCCAGCTATAAAGTCTAAATACAAACTTACGTTTATATTTATTCTAACAGTTTTCAGAGTGGGCTGCTTCCCTGATTGGAATTCTCACTTTGATTATCTAATGCATTTATTCTATTCTTGAAGACTATTTTTCAGCTAACAATTTAATAAAGCCAATTAGATCTCAAACTTACTTTGAATCTTGTTAACACCCATCGCTAGAAAATAAGACTAGTGATGTAACTCAGTGAATCAGCTATAACAATCTGAGTTGTTAATCTTCCCATTTTGGCAAAGATCTCTTTCTTTCTCATTGGTTGTGCAACATCATGCATAAAAAAGCCTTTAACTGGATAGACTGGAATATAATTCAACTGTATGGTTTTCTGATTTAGGTGCCAAGTATCAAGCTCACATCATAAGGTTCAGTTCCTACATTACCCAAACAGGACTACATATGATTTCCTGAAAAACTGTTACAGATTTTGTCTTGTAGGTCTTGTAAAATCTAAAATTATGTTCTTCACATGAATATACTTAGACTATACCTTTACATCTCAAGAATATAATTTAACCAGCAGATCTGTGTTTGGGGGGCTGGGTCAGGTATGAGAAAATAAATCATTCCAAGGATTATATACATTATACCAGGCATTCCAGTATATATCAGAGATATATGTGGAAAATATGTTGCATGCCAAATTCCTCAAGCTCTACTTTCTCACTATTTTTAAATAGTGATTCTCACTTTTTTATCTCCTAGGCCTAAGCCCATGTGCAATGGCCGCTTCTTCATTTTCTTTTTCTAATCAT
Organism: Uropsilus gracilis; assembly: GCA_004024945.1. Taxonomy (NCBI): domain Eukaryota; kingdom Metazoa; phylum Chordata; class Mammalia; order Eulipotyphla; family Talpidae; genus Uropsilus; species Uropsilus gracilis. Next base: position 57,132 of record PVHY01008052.1, read on the forward strand.
CAATACCACTCCACTTCAAAATGCTTTCTGATTTTAGCCTTAAGTCATTTCTCATTACCCCCTCTCTTAACTCTTGGACTTTCATCTCATAACTAATATAAACTCTGAAGGAAAGAATACACCAAGACACTTCACATCTGGCACTACACGGACCCTGGAAACATCTGCGGCATACTGGTTATCTCAGTTAGAAGGCAGCTCCAACACACGGTACATGCGGTTGTGTAAAGTTGGCTAATAATTTCCCATCACCCCCAGTTACTTCACCAGCAAGCCTAATTTTCCAAAAACACAAGGGCAGCCTGAGGTTACTTGAAGTTTTCCATCTGCCAAGGAGACCTGGAATAAAAATCCTCAGATTACCAACAAGGTTCTGTAAACAGAAAAAGTTTAAAAATAAATGAGCTGTACACTATCCCATACTCTCCCTTGAAAGGGGATTCACAGGTGCCAGGACTAACACATCTTTGTAGTATTTCACTTTCCAACCCCCGCTGCCCGGTAATACTCACAGTCCTACCTCCTCACACCCGAGTGGAGCATAAAAGGATGGCCCGAACAGGCGAGGCGGCAGAGCGGCCAGGAGACGCCGGCTCCAGGGCCGCAGCCGCCCGCCCGGGCCCAGCGAGCGCCCGCCGCCCCGCGGGCCCAGCTGATCGAGGGCACGTGACGCCGCGGGCCAATCGGGCGGGGCCGGCCCGGGGACCGCGCGGTGCGGCCTCCTCCGGCACAACAAACACGGGCCGGAAACAGCTGAGCGGGCGGCCCCGCGGCCCGGACGCCTGACGGGTGCCCAACAGTCGCACCAAGCCCTCCGCCCGACCAGCAGGGACCCCCTCCTTCGGTCCGGGGGTCAGTTAGGGTTCGGGGCGTGGGGTGGACATTCGGCCCCGAGGCAGAAAACAAAAGCGAACGCAGCCTCCCACCCCTGCCCCTTGGCCCATGGGGTGCGCCCCTGCGAGGACGGGCCCCCGCGGCGCGACCCCCGTTCCACGCGTCCGAGCGGAGTCTGGCTGTACTCCGGGACGGGGGCGCGGCGAAGCGGGAGAGGGAGCAGGCCTCCGACGCCAAGGCGGGGACGCGGCCCGTGGAGGCGGGGCCGCCCAGGCTAGGGGTCGCCGACCCAACTGCCCCGGAGGGGGCGTCTGAGGCTTCGGCCGCGGCGTGGGGGTCTCTGGGGCAGCGCCGGAGGACGACGGCCCGAGCCGCGGGCTCCAGCGGGGGGACCCGGGCGCCCGGCTGAGGGGTCGCGGTGGTGGCCGTCGCCTGGGCTGCGGGGCGGGGGCGGGCTGCCGCCGGCCGCCAGCCGCCGCGCCCGGGCCTCACAAAGAGGAAGGAGGCCGGCGGGTCGGTCCGCAGCCCCAGCAGGGCCACCCTCGCGGAGGGGCTGGAGCCCGCCGCCCAGCGACCCCGCTGGGAGCGCGACGAGGAAGAGGCACTTCCTGCCTGGGCCCCCCGCCCCGGGCCGATCCCCGAGGGTTTCGAAGAAGAGGACCGAGAGGGGCCACTCGGCTCCCAGCCCAACCCCCACCCGTCGCACTCACTGGGAGCCGCCGTGAGATCCGCGGCCGCCAGCGGCTCTTCGCTCCTCGATGGGATGAAGCCCCTCGGCCAGCCGAATCCCCAGGTTTAGTCAGGCCCCGGCCTTGGCCCCGCCTCTCGCTGGTTGGCCTCGGTGTCAATCACCCGGCGTAGCTCCGCCCCTCAAAGAGCCGCTTCTTTGGGTTGGTCCAGAACACCCTTCATTACTAGGCCCCGCCTTCCTCCCCGGCACCCTGCCCCTTCCGCTGGGCCCCGCCTCTCCTCCGTCTCACCCTCCCCCACTCTGGCTCGCCCGCGCGTCCCGCCCCGCCCCTCACAGAAGCCGCAGACTTAGGGGGAGCGCCCGGCAACTCGCCCCGCCCCTGACCCGAGAGCTCGGATCGGTACAGCCAATCAAAGAGGCCAACTCTGCCCCCTAAGCGGAGACACCCAATGTGGAGAGCCTTAGGATCCACCCCCCCCTCCCCAGCTGAGAGCACACAACAGCATCCACGTGAGTCAGCTCCTTAAAGGAGAAGACGCAACCTCTCGCCTCCTGGCAGCTGTGAGATGGGCGAGTCATCGGCTACACCAGGTGGTGGCTGAGGCCTAGCTTCCTGGGGCCCAGTGATAACATGAAAACAACAGCTGACTGGAGGAGGGAGGAGGCCCCCGGTAGTTCAAGTGCAAATTGTAATTACTTTCTTGGAAATGGCTTCCTCTTGCCATCCTTGGAAAGGATGTAGAGGACCTTTTATTCACCCTCAAACCTTTGAGCATATAGGAACACCTCAAGAGTTATTTCAAGTGTGCCCCACTTGAATTACAGCTTCCCAAGTTTCCTCTTGGTGATGGAAGTGATTGTCAAAAAAGTGAGACCAGTCATTTTTCTATATGGAGATTTTTTGCCTCATAGTCTGAGTTTACTGAAAAAGGTAACTTTCCTAAACACCCTCAATTCTTAAGGGGGAAGGTTTTGATAACATTGCACTAGAATGTCCCAGATAACTCCGTTAATGATTTTTGACTGACTTCCAGGGCAGGTAATAAAGACTGACTACCTCATACACATGTGTGTTTCTTAAAAATTACACCACCACCATGGTGTTGTGTTGTGGGCTGAATTGTGCCCTCCCCCTTAATATTTCGAAGTCTTAATTCATATGGTGAAGTCCAGCCCTCAGAATGTATTTGAATTAGCTATTAAAGAGGTGATTACATTAAAATGAAGTCCTTCAGGTAGTCTCTCAAACAATTTGACCAGGTGTCCTCCTGAAGATAACAAGATTAGAAAACAGGCAAAATGTCACCAGAGAGGTGTGCATGGGAAAAGCATAAGCAAAGCCGTTCCTGGAGAAAAGCATAAGCAAAGCCGTTCCCCCCTTCTGTTACAGTGACTCTTCTGTGAAGGGGCGATACCATTTCCCCCATATCATTTACTTGCAGCCCTCTTGGGTTACAGGACCCAGGGTGCTGTGACCCAGAGTTCTTGAGCAGGTGAACTACTGGAAACTATTGGGAACTAGGGGTGAGCTGAGCAGTCAGATCAAACTTTGTAACACAGGAGGCAACTAGGCTCTGCAGCTCCGGACTTGGAAGGAGATATGTGGAGGAAAGTCAAGTAGATATTCTGGAAAGAGATATGAAGATCAGAGAGGTGGGAAGGCTGTCCTTGACAGAGATGGTGGCAACTGATATTTGATTTGAACTTTGATTTTGTTCCATTTGTCCCAGATCTGCTTTACTCCTATCTTGCTATTTCCTGCCAGAAGGTACGCTTGTGGAAAACTTTCAAGCCTCAACGGCCTTACTCCTGGCAAGGCCTGTTTGGCTGTGCATTAGCCTATGAGGAGATGGGTAATTTCTGAGGGTCTTATGGGAAGCTGTTTTTAGGAGTATTCTTCTTTCTCTATGCATGGTAGTTCTATTAAATACCACACTAAGAGTCTGCTTCCTTTGTTTTCATGCAGCAGATGGTTGGATTACTTTTACAGCATATTCCCCTTGATAGTTTGAGGTCTTGGGTGGTCCACTGTTCCATACTCCCATATTAAATTATACTATATAACTTCATATCTGTCTCCTCTATGAGACAATTTATTTGGAAATGCTAGTTTTACTGTCTCCTTTTCTTGTCACAATGAAATAATATTCTTGTTTGGATAATCCATCTTTCATTTGACCCATATATTTACCAAGAGGGCAAACTCTAGCGAGTTTGGTCTCACTGTCCACAAATGACTATAATTTTGCCTAATTCTTTCTTATAAGGTTTGCTGTCCAACATGGCCCCCATCGTCCTCCTTTTCTGGTATTCACCCTGCCACCTGCGCCAACACCTCACCCAATCAGCCATAGCCACATCTGCATAAAACACTCCCATCAACGCCTCTCTATATAAGTGAGCTCCAAACTCAATAAAACCAAAACATCTAGGGTGATTAGCTTTGGCCAATGGCTCGTGTCTTTCTTACTTTGGTGCCAAAACCCAGGAGGGGTTACTCCTCATCCAGGATGCCCCTCCACCCTACCTGGTCAACTCTCTCCACCCTCATCTACCTTCTTGAACGATAGCTACCCTCCACTCACCATCACCGACCAGGTGAGTATCCCCCAACACGCTGCAAACCTCCACCCAGCTACTGGAGGGAGCCTGACCTTGATCATCTGGCAGCTCCCTGACACCGAGTATGGGCGAAGACCTCACCCTACCTCGGCCTTCATGGCCTGGCGGATTTCCAAAAGCCTCTTCTAGGCCCCATTTTGCCACTGATCCTCTCTCTGTTTTGGAGTTGCTCGGGGGTGAACAGATGCCCCCTCCTTTCCTTTATCCTCTGCCTTCTCCCTTTCCCATTTCCATTACATCTTCCGCTTCCTCCTCCGCCAAAACCTAGCGCTAGGTTCTCCACAACCCCAATTAGAGGACTACCTGGTCCTCCACGGAGAAAAGTGTTTGGGTAACGACCCATCTATTTTCTCCATCCCAGCTCCCCAAGCCTTGTGAACTAGTGTATCTCGGGGACACCTGAGTGAGACACTCGTTCACCACAGTCCCGTCGGGAGATTTCTTCTTTTCTTCCTCTGTCTTTCTTCCTCTCTACCACAACACATTCTTTTCTCCACCAGGGGGGCGGCTCCTTCGCTTCCCAGCGACTCCCCCCTGAAGTGTCTCCTTGTCAATCTCCACCATCTCTCCTCACTCCCGATATCAAACCCAAGTTACTGACCAAGTTTTGCACCCAAGATTGGCCCTTCTGTCCTCTAGATAACCACACACGTTGGCCCCCCCAAGGGTCATTGGATCCTCGGATCCTTCGTGATCTTCAGAACTATTGCCAGCGCTCAAAGGTGGAAGGAGATTCCCCTACATCAAGGCCTTTAGTTATCTCCTGTCTCGACCGGATCTGTGTTCTTCCTACAGTCCTCAACAGGTTCTCCTGGCATGTAAACCTCCTCCCTCCCTGACTCCCAACCCCACCTTTGACCCATCAGACAAACCTCCTGCTTACCATCCCGAGCTCTCCGCATCCTCCTCACCATCACCCTCTTCCGCCACTCCTAGTCCGCTCTCACCCTCCTCCTGTTCCATTTAGCCCTCCCATGACTCGTTCCCATTCCCAAGAGGCACCCTCTCAAAGCATGGCCCCCTCCGCAAAGTTGTGGAGCAGAGGGAGTCATGCGAGTCCATGTCCCCTTCTCCATGACCCTCTCAGTCAGCTAGAAAAAAGACTGGGTTCCTTTACCACTGACCCTACCACTTACGTTCGGGAACTCCAGTGGATCCTCCAGGCTTATAGCCTCACCCACCATGACATCTACATGCTCTTGGCCAAAACGTCCTCATGACCTACTTTCTTTCCCAAAATTACCCCGACATCAGGGATAAGTTAAAAAGCTTGAACAGTCCCTGCAACTCCTCAGACTGAAATCCTGGCCACCACCTTGAAGGTGGTACCATAATGCGATGAGGAGGCCGAACGCCGCATGTATCAACGGTTGGAGAAGGCTCAGAGTGACCAATTCCAGATGCTCGCCCAGGTCCTTCAGGGAGCCCCCCCAGGTCGACACCAGTCTACCCAGTGGCTCCCTCCGACCACGTGCTTCAAGTACGGCATGTTGGACCATTGGTCTAAGGAATGTCCAAATCCTCGCAAGGCCCCCAAGTCGTGCCCCAAGTGTCAGCAGTTGGGGCACTGGGGATCAGACTGTCCCACTTTCCAAAAGGGAGGTATGGCCGGCACCCCCGCCCCAGTCTTTGCCCTAGAGCAAACTGACTGACGGGACCCTGGGCTCTCCTCCTCGGCCGTGGCCATCAACTGCCAGGAACCCAGGGTGTCACTTCAGGTGGGCAGGCAGTGTGTCAGTTTCCTTCTCGACACCAGGGCCACCCTTTCAGTCTTGAGGGAGTTCTGGGGTCCCACACTACCTTCTGTTTCTCCCATTGTTGGGGTAGGAGGGAAAACCATTCTTCCCATGGGGACTCCTTCTCTCTCTTGCTCCATTGACAACTTTCCTTTCTCCTATTCTTTCCTTGTCATGCCACAGTGTCCTGTTCCCCTTCTGGGCAGGGACATTTTCTCTCTCTTTAAAGCCACTGTCTCTATCTCTCCCCCATCCTCACCCATGTCCCACCTTATCTTAGCTATCATGGATGAAAAACCAGCCCTTTCCCTCGACCCCACCAATCTTGCCTCTATATGCCTCGCCCTACACCAACAATAATCTAATAATCTCTTCCACCCCACCTGGTGAACCCTGTCGTCTGGGACATCCATAACCCTGCCACCATCACATGTGCCTCTGTCCATATTCGCCTCAATGACTCCACTACCTTCCCTAACCAATCCCAGTATCCCCTATCTACCACCGCCCTCTTGGGTCTGCAACCCATCATGCAAGATCTCTTATCCAAGGGGTACCTTCGACCAACCCATTCTCCATTTAATACTCCCATCTTGGTGGTCAAAAAGCCCAATGGAGGCCGGGCACAGTGGCTCGTGTCTGTAAGCTTCAGCCTAAGAGGTGACTAGGGCTAGGGATTGCAGTTCATGTCCCACCTGGGGCCCATAGCGAGACCTAGTTCCAAAAAAATAGCTGGGCGTGGTGGTGCATGCCTGTAATCCCAGCTACCTGGGAAGCTGAGGCTGGGGATTGCTTGAGTCTG
>PVHY01008053.1:0-63824 GCA_004024945.1 Uropsilus gracilis
GGCCTGTCTTGACCTCAGGACCCTACATTACATAACCCCAAGTCTGCCCAGGTAATCACTTTACTCTAAAAAGGGGGAACTGGCCTCAGGCTAGTCTTAGTCTCTGTCTTTCAGATGCAGATGAGTGCAATGCCCACATTCCTTTCTTAATGAAAGGAACTGGGTTCATCTTTGGGTCCAGGGTTCATCTTTGGGTCCCAGCTTCACAGGTAGTAGAAGAAACTTCATGGTACCGGACCCAGCAAAGTTCACTTTCTTTTCAGGCCTAACTTTTGCACAGCCTCTTCCAGCACAGGTCGAACTCAGCAAAACAAACTCCAACACAGAGTTCAAATCTGCAAACTTCCTAACTGCCTTAAGCACACATGCTGCTAGCCTGGGTCAGCCAAAGGCTGCAGGCCCCAGGCCTTGGCCACATAGCTGCTTAAGCTCATGGCTCACATTTTCATCCCCTAAAATGGCAGAAACCAAATCTGAATCTGAATTGCCATTTTTCTTCCCTCTCTTTCTTTCAAACCTCTTTATATATTTTTTCTGTTTTCCCACCTTCCAGGAATAACTCCTGAATTATTACATTACAAAGAAAAAAACTTGTTTCATTTCTTCCTCCCCCTTGTATCTTTCTGAAAGGAAATTCTAATTAGGCCATTCTCCCATTTTAGCATATCTTCCTTGAAATCTGCAATCTTAAACAGGAGACAATGACACCGGGAGTGTAGGAGGGTGCCCTATCAGAATTGGTATATCTTGGCTCTGTTATACCTTTTACAGGAGTGATTTTTAGTTAACTTTTTAATTTATTATACCTGTGAAAAGCTTTTGTTATTTTTGATAGGGTCAGCATATAAAAAAATCTCTCTATTTTAAAAAACTGTTTTAGCTGCTCCACCCTGATTGCCTTGGGGTAGGAAAAGTTGTTGGCTCTTAAGGCAATTAACTGGACTTAAAACGGGTTTTTCTGGATAAAGCTTCAAATTTTCCAGAGAATAGTACTTCATTTATATTAATAATCTTGGAACAAGCCTTGCTGGGCTGTTGGAGAGAGTAACTACTGGTAATGAAGCCAGAGCCCTTGCTCTTTTCTATTCCCCCTTTGGGGCTAGGTTAATTGATTGCCCCTTCTTGCATTTTTTTTAAGTGGGGGATCTTAAGATGATTTTTACTGGCCCAGTAATGAACTTTTTTTTTTTTTTTTTGAGACTAGGTCTCACTATATTTTTGCCCCATGGAACCGCAGGCTCTCGTTGCCCAGGGTACCACAGACTCAAGCAATCCTCAGCCTCAGCTTCTCAAGTAACTGGGATTACAGGCATGTGCCACCACGCCAAGCTATTTTTTTGGAACTAGGTCTCGCTATGGGCCCCAGGTGGGACTTGAACCCCGATCCCTAGCCCCGGCCGCTTCATAGGCTGAAGCTTACAGGCACAAGCCACCATGCCCAGCCCCCAGTAATGAACTTTTTTGCACCAGGGACAAAGGAGACTCAGATTTTGGAAGTTGACTTAGAGTGTCTCCTGAAAGGTCCCAAATTGTCCACATTGAAATGCTCTATGGTGATAAGCCTGCATTTCAACACTCTTGAGTTTTTTTTTAATCTACTAACTAATAATATGTTTCCTGTAATTTTCTAAGACTGACTTTGTTTTAGAAGTAGTGCCATTTGTTGTTGTGGCATAAGAGTGTATTAAAATATCTCTGATCTTTATATTTTGGATTTTTGTTTTACTACCCTGTTTACACAGGTGTAGAGCTTTGCACTGTCTCCCTGAGACCTTGTTGCACAGATTTTAATATGCCTTTTGCGGCTCACTTTTATTTGGAGCATGCTATGAGTTGTTGGCATGCTGTTTTACCTGATTGAAATGGACTTGATTTTTAGATGTTAGTTTTTCTGGTAGCGTCTCTTTACTCACCTACCTCAGTCAGTATTTCCTGATTTTTACTAGAATTATTTTTGATAGTTTTTACTTACTGCTGCTGCAGTCACTGTACTCTGCTCGTTCTTATCAGATGTTGCTGGTGTGATAAGGCTGTCTAACTCAGAGTTCTTCTCCTAAAAGGAGAAGGTACTTAGCAAAAAAAAAAACCAAAAAAACTGATCATTTTGTTAAGAATTTTATAGGCACTGGGTGGTCTTTTAGGTGGTCTCTTATGTTAATCCCAGATGCCATAGATTTTATGCTGTGTTTCCCTAGTCCTGGGTAACAAATCAAGGCAGACTCTGCCTCATTATTTTTATAACCTTTTTATCTTATCTCTCTCTTTTCCCCAAGTGTGTTCCCATGCTCACCCATCCTGAAGTACCTCGCCGGCCATCTTGGTCACTACAGCTCTTCTTCCATTTACTACTCCTGGGCAGTTGTGACTTTTTTAGCATTTTATTTCTTTTTCATATAAAGTTTAGAATAAGATAAAGGGGTTTACTGAGTGGGTCCAATGTCACCTCAGGTCAGAGGTGAGCCCTGCTCACGTAACATAGGTATGTGTTTGCATACACATCGCCACTCAGGTTTAGTGAGTTCAAGGGGCCCCTTGGCTCCCAAAAAAGAAGTGAGGAGTAGACAGACAAGTTAAAAGTAAAAAGTCACAAGTATGAGTTCCCATCAACTCTGCCCCATATTGGGCACCATTTGTTAGGAATCACGTGTGGAATGAAGAAGAAATTGAGACAGAAGAGATGGATAGTGATCTGTGAAGCTAACCCACAGAACAGGGACCCTGGGAAGCATGTCCAGGTCCAGCTTTAATGAATCTTTTATTTACCCCAGCCAGGAAATGTTACGATGATGTAATGAGGAAGTAGCAGAGTATATATGACATGCAGCAGGCAGGATGTGGGGATGCACTATAACAGGAGATTTTACCTCTGGGGGCAATAGTCATTACTAATAGGTCATATGTCTCTTGGGACATTCCAAAGCGGTTAGGAAGCTATGTTACAGGTGAGAAATATGCTATCGACTACCCTCTAATGTGCCAGAGGGGGCTAGAGAGGAGGTGTTCCTCTTATCTGAAGCTACATCTCTCTACCTGTGGAACATGGAAGCAGGACCAACTACCAGTCACTGACAGTGGAGGCGTTCCCTCCTGGGGACTTCCCCAGGTGGTTGGTCCAGCTCCTCTCCTCTCTACTGTTAATAGTTCTGCCATGGGGCCACAGCCACATCTCTGTGGCTTTCTTCCCTTATTGATTGGTAAAGGAGGGAGCTTCATTCATTTTGTACAAAACCGTGGACCAGGGGTTTGATTCCCTAGCTCCAGAGACAATGCAGGTAGAAATCTGTGCCAGGTCACCACAATCACTGGTTTCATGTTCTTGTCAGAGTGGTTCTGAACACGCTGCTTGTCCTACCCATGTGGTGAGTATATCCAGGGCCATTACTACTTCCTTTCCTCTGCATTATATCTGCAGAGGAAACGGGTTTTTCCATTTCTAGTTCAGGTCTGATTGAGGTTGGAGTAAGAGGTGCCCAGCACCCACCCCCAGCCCACATAGAGGCAGAAGCTAGCTCCCAGCCTGAGACCCCTGGACCCTAGACCCTGAGACCCTGAGACCTTGGTAGCATAGGACTCACCCTTCTCCCCCAGTCTCCCTGCCAGTGGCCTAGGCCACAGTGGGGGTGTGCTGGAGGTCCTCTCCAGGGGCTTGAGCCATCTGAAAAGGACCTCAGCTCCCACCTCCAGCCTAACTAGGCTCAGGGCTGGGCCTGGAAGGCAAAGTCTACTAATCCCCTCTCCCAGCTCAGGACCCCTGGCTGTCACTGCCCAGCCCCCATTCGCAGACACCAAAAGGTTGGAGGCCAGGTCCTCCAGCTCCTAGACCCTGAGATTCTGAGACCCTAGTGGTGTAGCACCTACCCTATCCCCTTCTGCGGGGCTCTCCAAAGGCCCAGGCCTTTCAAAGGGACCTCAATCCCTACCCCCAGCCTGGCTTGGATCAGGGCTGGGTCTGGAAGCCAGGATCTACTAATTGCTTCTCCCAGCTCAGGACCTCTGGGAGTCTGCCCAGCCCCCACCCCACCCCCTCAGAAGGGAGGAGACTGGGTCCACCAGGCCAAGACCTGTAGACCAAGACTTCATTACTCTGAGACCTCAGTGGTGCAGAACTCACCCTATTCCCACCCCTGCCAGGAATCTAGGCCACAGCAGAGGTATGTTGGGGGCCCTTCCCAAAATAATAATAATTTAATATATGCCAGATACTACACATATTAACTCATTTTTCACACCAATCGTAAAGGTAATAATTTTTATACCCATTTTATAGATGAGAAAATTAAGACATTAAGTTTACACAGGCAGTAAGTGACTGAATCAGGATTTAATCTCAGTCTGGTTCCAACATTTGTGCTGTTAAGCAAAATCTTTTTTCTATGTGGGAAAGAGAGACTGAGTTGATTGAGACCAAGTTTTATAAAGGTATATTGGGTTCTGTGATATGTGTGATATGTGTGTGCATTTCTGTATGTATATATAATTACCCAATCCATTTGAATCTCTGACCAGGGTATTTTTATTAATCATATTACTAACACTTTGTGCCTAAATTTGCAAATAAACTTTGATAGTATTATTATATAACATTCACTTATCTTTTTGGCAGGTAACTTAATGAAAATACCAAATTCTGAATTGAGGATACAAATTTGTAAGTGTATTGTGGACTTTTATCATGCAGAACCACCAAAGAAGCATATTACAGGTGAAGTTGTCAATGTCTTTCAGTTATGACTAGTACATACATAAAATTAGAAATATCCTGTCTCATTTCTCTTTGAACATGAATGGATATAATGGAATTATAGGTGCAATGCTTCAGAAACAATTTTTTATGGTGTTAAGCCTTTAGCTCATCTCAAATAATTTTGTATGTATTTTGTTAACTAAAGATTTAGATATTTTTATTCTCATGCTGAAAATGACACAAATTTTAAAGTCACAACCAAATTAGTTTAATTATAATTATTATCATTAGTTAATGTTATTTAGTACTGTTGATGTAGTCATTGTTTTTCTAACATTTTTAAATTATTTATAACATCTGTCCTACCCAATTAGATGTTAAATTCCTACAGTTAATAATATTTCCCATTGTGCTTGGAAAGACTTTGCATATATTGCAAAGGGATTTTATTAATAAAATGACAGAATACGCCACAATGGAATGTATGCTACTTGCATTTGTGGAGGGCATAGTATTATTTAGAACATACTTCATCTTCATATTTTCTGTGATTGATAACCAGGAAGGAAAAAAATCTAACATTTTAAATTATATATTTCTTATGATAGGTGGAAATAAGACACTGTGGTAGAAAAGAAAAATTATAATTAGGGGAAAATGAAAAGATGGAATTTGGAGATGTTTAAGGGGATTATTAAATGTCAAATTTGAATTATTGATAGTATCAATAGTTTCAAGTGTTTAGAATACAACAGACATTGAATACTAAAAAGCAAAGACCAGAAATTGAGGTTTGGAATTTATCCAAATAGGGATGAAAATTGAAGTCATCAAAATGGCTAAATTTATCATAAGATAAAGCATATGAACAACAAGGGACCAAGAATGGCATCATGGAGAGTGCCCAGATAGAGATTTGGGGGGGAAATAATTCAGAGAAATTGGCAGCAAAGGGAGGTTTAAAGAGATAGAAGAAAACCTAAAGACCACCATGCATTGACTGCTAGTGAATGAGATGTTTGATGAAAAAAAGATGAGATGAAAAAATGTTTGATGAAGAAAAGATGAGAAGGTCTCAGTGTCAAGTACTACAGAGGTTTCTATGATTTAGGAAATGGAAAGGTCAAGTTATGTGCTAACTTAAGAGTTGTTAATTAAACTTTGGCAGATTAATTGCCATAAAGTGACCAGGGCACTGAAAAGGATTGTGACAATAGAGGTAGAAGTAAGGTATTAGAGTCAGTGAATGCAGATTTATATTTTAAGACTAGGTGGCAAAAAAAGGAAAGACAATGGAGAATACCTCACCTGATAACAAGCTCAAAGAAAGATACTTAGATTTTGTTGTTATTTCTCAGATGAGAAAAAAATGAAGTTTGTAGGCAGAAGAACAAACAACTAATAAATGGAAAATGCAAGGGTAAATCTCAAAAAAAGTAGGAGAGAATCTAACTAAAAGCCCAATCTTAGGGCTAATTCTGTCAAGATTAATTCTGGCATTTTCTTTTAAGATAGAAAGGGAGACAAACGTTGTATGAGATTGAAACTGGGTAACAAAAAAAGCAAAACAGAGAACTTAACTAAACTTTCAAATGGGAGCAGCTGGCCCTTTAAACCCAGCCACTCTTCAGGTTCATCCCAGTCCATGCAACCAGTAGCAAGATCATGCTATCTTAAAGTGGGGCAAAACCAGATGAATACACTTCTGAAAAGACAAAACAGACAAAATTCCCTGAAAGTACAAGGGACCCCTTTGGTAATTTTACCACATAGTCCAGTCTCTAGTCCAAAAAGCTGCACATGGGTCCTTCAGCCACATGAGTCCACAAGATGGAAGCTGTCCCACCATCAATCCTCCTCCAAAAGGCACAGCTCCAGCCTTCTTGCAGCCCAAACCACTGACACTCACTGGTAACAGCAGCAGCAAAAGCTTCAGACATCTCACGATGAAAACAACACTGCAAGTTCTCTTCAGGTCTCCAGACAATTACCAAGCTTCACAGTTTCAAAGTTAAAGCAAGTTTTCAGTGTCAAATTTCTATGTCAGCTTACACGGGTAACAGATTTCTCCAACATGCTTCCCTGGGCTCCTTACTGGACCAGGTTGGGGATGGAAGCCCACAGTATGGCTTTCTTCCCTGCCCTACTGCTGCACATGGCAGTGGCAGCTCCGAGGCCTCTAGCCTCCTTGCTGCTCCTCTGCTCTCTCTCTTCTCCAACTTTCTCTGTTCCCCCTCTCCAGCTGCATTCCTTCTTAAATTCCCTCTTTCTATTCTTCTCATGAGAAGGCTTGGTCTCCCCTCTCCAAGTCTCTGCCCACTAGGGCACAATGGCTGCCATCCTAATGTAGCACTACCATGCCATGGGCCAAAGCCCCCCTCCCCCAATCTCACCACAGCACCCCTATCAAAATAAGGCAAAGGAATTTAGATGCAGAGAAATGAGTTTGGTTTTAATTTGATCAAGCTCTGAAAATTCGACAACATCTTCATTAACTGTCACATAATTAATTTCAAGTGATGAGCATAGTTGGACATCTGGGACCATAGCTGAAAAACCCTCAGCAGAGAAAGATCTAAGAAATATAGCTCTGGAGACAGGAATCAAATCCGTGAGCTAAAATATCACTACAGCCTCCTATAAGTGTAAAGTCAATAAGAAAAGATACAGGAATTATAAAGTACATTTTGGTCCATTCATATAATTAACAAGTTATTATGCAAATAAAATCATGGGGAAAAGTTTATAATAAAATATTTAGTCATTACAACAAAATATAAAATCCCTCATATAGTATATTGTGAAAATTATATTATGCATCAAAAAAGAGCAGGAGGAAATATACTTTATACATGCTGTAAAATCCCATTGCAGGAATGGAGAAGGTCTTGTGCAGAGCCAGCTATCAAATTAAGAACACTAACACCAACAAATATTGCAAAACAGTCAAAGAATCCAGCTGGTCTCAAAAATGAAGTCAGGGAGTAAGATTAAGTGATATCAATAAGAGAATATAACCACTTCTCAGGTAGTAAGAACTCTCTCATGTTTACTTAAGCCCTCATGCTGAGTATAGCTGGGCAGTCTACTGCTTTACCAAAAGGAGAAGCAGTGTTTCTCACAGGTGATAAGTTAGAAGGAAGTTTATATAAAATCTATCTCCAAGAATCAAACCTCCCTAAAATACAATTTCAGTCATTAGTATTTATCAGAACAGCATTACATTTTCACTTAGTACTTAGTGCCAACATATCATAATTGCCCCTTGAAAGCATTAATATATCGGCTTAATAATGAAAACAATATTTGCAGTCCTACTAACTTATCTACTAACAATAAGTGTTATTCTTTTTAGACTGTAAGATATGTCCCACACACACACACCCAATTTGTAGTCCTATTTCAAACAATACTCCAGAGATTAGCAAATTGTGGATCCCAGGTCAAAATTGGCCTACTATAAATAAGTTTAGTTGGAACATGGCTATAACACTCCTTTTAGTATTGCTCATGTCTGCTTTCATGCTATGGTAGCAAAGCTGAATATTTGAAGGCAAAAACCTAATAACCCACGAAGCCTAAAATACTGCCTAGTCTTTTATAGCAAGTCAACCCATCTCTATACAACACCATTTTAAAATATCATAGACTTTTAAAAATTTTTTGTAATTGTTACTGTTTTGTGATAAATTACTCATCCGTTGGTCTTAGTGTAAATGATTATGATGTGGAAGACTGCCTATTTATTAACTTATTGTCATTAGGTTACCAGCAAGCTAGTTCCTCATATAAGATACAAATGGCTGAAGTTGGAGCATTAGCAAAAACAATGGTTGAGTCAATGGCTTTGCTTGAAAATCAACTTGTTGAGAAGCTTTGGGTACTGAAAGCTCTGCAGCATCTCTCAACTTCTGGTTTGTACATTATTAAATCTGAACACTGTTATCTTTAACTATTTTTGTTACTGTCGAGCTATCAAGAGTATCCGATATAATTTCCAATTTATTTTCAGAGGTTAATTGTACCTTAATGATGAAAGCACAAGCAGCCAGTGCAATCTGTGCTCACCTCAACGATCCGGACCCCTCTGGACAGCTCCTATTTCGCTCATCAGAAATTCTTTGGAACTTACTAGAAAAGTGTTCAAAAGAAGAAATCATACAACAACTCAGTAACTTGGAATGTTTGCTGTAAGTGTATGTGACTAGATACAACTTGACTTTAACCTTAATGTGATAGCTAGTGACATCACTAACATCTTTATTTGAATTTGTGTTCAACTGAGCATTTGAATCATGGAATGCCTATGTTTCAGGAGATCATTTTTGTGCCATGATATAAAAATGCATCTGCACAACAACCCCATTATTTTTTGTTGTTGTTGAGAGGCTTTCAAAGTAGCTTGTTAACAAGACTAAACTTTGTGTTTGAGTACATATGAAGTAAAATCAAACATTTAAAGGAACTATTTTATTTGTTGCTTTGATGAATCTAGTTTTGAATACTTAGTGATTTCCAAGTAGTCTGGTAGGCATTAGCAATAAAACATGAGTGAGCCTTTTAGTTACCATTCATTTATTGTCTACTCTGTGCCAACCTCAATATTAGGGTGTATAAATAGAAATGGAAACAATGCAGACATAGTCTTCACTTTTATGGAATTTGCATTATATTAGAAATTGACAAGTAAATTTACAAGGTGCTACATATATTCCACAAGAGGGTGAATCAATGCATCTTTGTTTACAAGTGACTAAAGGTTGAACCTAACTGATTCAAATTATGTAGGAAATGTATCAGCTCAGGCAACTACAAAGTCAAAATGAAACTGGTGTCTTGTGCAGCTGTAAACAAGACTCAGCATATATCAGCACTGGGACCATCTTAATCTCTCTGGACTGTCTTCTTTGGTGTTGGCTTTATTTTAAATTCCATGAGGATGAGACCTAAGAAGTTTAAGTTCACATTGTTTCAACCCCAATCAAGCAGAAGAGAAGACTTGCTATTCTGAAAATGCAAACTAATGCCTTAAACTAAGTCCTTGTTTGTCCTGAGTGGTGTAGTGTTGGCCTCATGTCTATTTCAAAGTGAATTTTTCCTTAAAGAAAAGGAATACTGGGTTTAAAGGGAGTGAACAATCACTTCATAGGATCAAATGTGGAGGAAGAGTGAACCCCTAAATAAAAATAAGGGTACTCTTATCATAGGAAAGAGGCAAAGATTCCTAAGAGGCAAAGCAACACATGCCAATTGTTCAGGGATCCTGACTCAGACTTGGAGTACTAATAAATATTGCCTAATGAAGCCTAATCTGGTATCTGAATCATCAATACACCTTAGGAGTATGAAGGCTACTCCATGCAGAGAGCATCCTAGAGAGAGAAAACATAAGGATAGACACATTCAACTAGAACTTAGCCAAGTCAAAAAACTGAAAGAAATGCAATATTTTGAAAGCAGAAAATACAAGGCGAAACAGTAAGAGCTGAGGCTGACATGTTAGTAGGGAGCTACCACATGAAGGACCTGCTCGGCCTTAGAGCTGGAGATGGAGCACTTTCTCCTAAATATAAATACAGTAATTGTAAGAAGGAAAGTGATGTTATTGAATCTTTGTATTAGATCAGCCACTTGAATCACAATGTATAGACTGGGTTGGTAGATTCTTAATCTGATGCATGGTGGATTAGAAGCAATCTCCAATTTCCAAATAGAAATGTGGGAAAACTAGAAATACGTTGAAATTAATAATGTCATAGAAAAAGGGGGATTTCTGTTGATAGACACTTAAGTAGTATTTCTATAAAAATATAGTTTAAAGGTACAATTTTGCTTTCTAGGGCTTTGAAGGAAGTATTTAAAAATCTGGTTATGAGAGGTTTTAGTCATTATGATCGTCAGCTTAGAAACGATATATTAGTGATCACTACAATTATTGCTCAAAATCCTGGCGCACCAATGATTGTAAGTATTCATCAAATTGCATTAATTTTAATTGTGGAAGATGTGGATATGGGGAAATTCATAAACTATATTGTAACATTTATCAGCTTTATCCTAATGGCGAGTTCTGCTCTAGTGTCACTGTGGTCCCTAGTGTATTTATTATGCTAGCAATTCTTCTAACATCTATTTGGAAGCTTGAGACCCTCCTCATACTTTGTGATTTACTCATTTCTGATGCATGTTTCCTGATGAGTTGGGTTTCTATCTGATACCATTTATCTTTGCTCAGAAGAACTCCCTTTACCATTTCCTGTGATACAGATCTGTTTACTGCTAGCAAAAAATTCTTAGTTTCTTTTATGTGAAAATACTTTTAATTTTCCTTAATTCTTGAAATCTGGATTCACAGAATATAGGATTCAAAGTTGAAATCTTTTTTTTTTTCTTTTAACACTTTAAAGATATCAGTCTGCTGGTCACCATTCTTTTTAAAGAATAGTATTCATTATTCCAAATTGTTGTGTGTAATACATAATCTTGTTCTCTGGTTGGTTTTCATGGCCTCTGTCTCAATTTTTAGCTTTTACTATAATGTGCCAAGGTATGATTTTCTATGTATTATCCTGCTCAAGTTTCATAAAACTTTGTGAATATGTAAATTATGCCCTTCA
Source organism: Uropsilus gracilis (assembly GCA_004024945.1). Lineage (NCBI taxonomy): Eukaryota > Metazoa > Chordata > Mammalia > Eulipotyphla > Talpidae > Uropsilus > Uropsilus gracilis. The sequence goes on from PVHY01008053.1 coordinate 11,302, forward strand.
CTAAATTGGAGAATTTTTGGCCTTTGGTTTCAAGTATGTTTTAGTCCCATTTTCTTTTTCCTCTTCTTCCGGAACTCTGGTTACATGTATGCATGTGAATCCTGTCCTGTACAAATGTGAGGCTCTGTTCACCATTTTTTCAATTATTTTTCTATCTATTCTTCACATTGGATATTTTTTATCGGTCTACATATAAAATTCACTGACTTGTTTTTGTCATCTCCATTATGTTATTAATCACATCCAGTATACTTCTATTGTAGATGTTGTATTTTTCAGTTTTAGAGTTTTAAGTTCCTTTTTATAGTTTCTAGATTTCTGCTGAGAGTTTCTGTTGTTCCATTCATGATGAGTATCTTTACCATGGATTCTGATTTACTCGTCTGAAAAGTATTGATTTGTTTTTTGTCTTTATAGGTAATTTGTTTGCCTGTGAGAATTAGCAGCTGTGTTCAGTTAATTTCTTTCAGTCTTACGTGCAGTACCTTAGCATTTCCTGGCCCAGCATGATGTACTCACTTAGCCAGAGATTTTGGAAGTTACATGCGGCATTTAGTTCTTCAAGGTGCTAAAATCACGGCTTTTCTCTGAGTTTTAGCATTCCCAAAAGGTACAGATGAAGGTCTGGCGTCAGTCTGAAAACCACTGAAAATAAAAAATAGGGAATAGCATGGTATTCCATTTCCTTCATCAAAGTCCTGACTCTTTTCTGCTTGGTTTTCGTCACAAGATATTTGTATATTTTGTTCAGAGTTCATAATTGTTACCTGCAAGAGGATTTCTTATAGAAGCTACTCAGCCATGTTAGAAGCTGAGCCTCCTCATATTTTGTGATTTGAAAACCACTGAATGATTGATATTCTAGACTTAAGATCCTTGGTAACAGTAATCACCTCTCTCAGTCAAATACTTTATAAATTGTGTCTAACGGATATCTGGTGGTGAAGCTCCAACTCCTTATCAGGTATTGATTGACCCTAAAGGAGAGGTTAGGTAAGGAACTGATACTGCACACGTTAGAAGAAACTGGGTCTGGCTACTTGCCATTAATATGCCAAAATCTGAGAGGTGAGGGTTGGTGGGAAGAAAGCAGTTTTAGTCAGTAGTCACCCAATCTGAGATCATGGCAGACTACTGTCTCATAGACCATCCCCCTGAATTAGGGAAAAACCGGGACTTATTTGGGGAGTACTGGGGATAGAGGAGAGGCTAGAGGGTCTTTGTTAGCAGGATTTCAGAGAAATAGGCAGGGAGTTCCAGGAACTGCAAACCCTCTTTTCCTTCCAAGTTTTGTCTTGACCTAATCTGTTTTGGTACTAAGCACAAAGTCTGGCTAGGGTATCTATTAAGAAGGATTTCCCTCATGCTAAAATGTTTCCAACTTTGGTCAGTGTTTAGGGCTTTACATGTAAAGTACTGTTTTCATGTAAGCATTTGACATGACAATGACAGTGGTTAGGTAGGGATAGGTTGAGGTGCCTATTAAGAAGAAAATGTGTTCGGAATAACCATATAACCCTCCCGTTATTTTGTCACTTGAAGGTAAAGAAATGAATTACACAAGTGACTTTCAAGTTTAATACATTTGGATTCTTACCAAGTTTTAAATGTTATTTTATAAAATATTCATTGACTAATTTAAAAATTATCTTATAACCTATAGAAGTGAGCTTCAAACTAGACAAATACAGGTTATCTGGCTATGTGCTTTTTTTTTCCTGGCTTTCACTTCTTGGTATTATCTCTACTTTTGGAATTCCAAGGGCTGACAGTAGGAAAATCTGATAAAGATTCTTAAATATTCATGAATATGGGTAACTATCTTAATTTTCATCTAATTAATCTAATTTTCTTCTAATTCACTTTTGTTTGTTTTATATGTTTATATTAGGAATGTGGCTTTACCAGGGATTTGATACTTTTTGCAACCTTTAATGAAGGTAAAAACCATAAAACTTTCAACTTATAGTTATCTTGATAAGTCTTAAACATGATTTTAGCTTTTTTGTACTTTTTTTTGTCTCCTTTACAGTTAAAACTCAAAATCCTTTGGTAAAAGGTATTAAACTTTCTAATTCCTATGAAGATTTTGAGTTGAAGAAATTGCTGTTCAATATAATTGTGATCTTATGTAGAGATTCGTCTACGGTACAGGTAAAGAATAATTAAAATGAGAGTTAAAATCACCTCACTTTGTAGTACAGCTTTTTTTATAATCATGCTTGCAAATCTTTCATCAGCCATATATATACCATAGAAAATAGCAATCTCTTCTTGGTCAGAATTTTATCTTAAAAACTTAAAAAGTTTTCCTTGGCTTATCTGTTAATAAACATTGCCTGGATCAAAACCATATAAACCAAAGAAATGCAGAAGAACCTTAGCAATATACTTACATATTTAGATCTCTTGAATAAGAAAACATAAAATGAAAAGGATCATCTAAGCACATTCTAGCCTAATATTCTATCTCTGAATGTGGTGACAAGGGACGATTTAATGTTCAAGGAAATTGCTAACTTCTATGCTGTCAATCTCAAACCTTTGTGAACCTGATTTTTCCTTCACACGAACCTACCATGAACTTATCTTAATACTTTATTTCCTAATTAACAGCATGATATAGTTTAAAAACTACTGGAATTTCACTTCTATCTTATCACCTGCTAGCCTTACTAAAATCATCTAACTTTCTGAGGCTTGATTCCTCCTCTGCAAAAGAAAGGTTGTAATGCTTTGTCTTGCTCACAAGGCTGTGTGAACTTTGTAACTTATGAGACAAGAAAATATTATCAACAGTTTCATTGGTTTAGTTATTTGCTGCATTAAGTTAAATTTTTCTTTTGTCCTAAAACTCTTTTCACTTTTCAAGGGATTACCATGAAAAATAAGTGAGAATTCCTTCTATTAATATTAATGATAATATAAAAGTGGTATAGTATGTTGATTAAGGCTTTAATTGGGTGGATTCCCATGCTGTCACTTTCTAGCTTGAATAGTTGGTTTAATTTTGAACTTATATATGTAGTTTAATTTTTTTCTAAATTCCAGATAGCTCAATTTCAAAATAAGGATAATACCCACCTTATAGAATTATTATGAGATTAAATGAACTCAGAATTTTTTTGGTAATGACACGTTGAGGAATATAGATACTAAAAACTGGTAAGAAAAAAACTTTGTTATAACTTCATTATTTTGATCAAAGATATATAAGTAATAAAAACAGTATAATATTAGCATAAAAACAGAGTTACAGCTTCATAGAACAGAGTGCCCAAACAAAGATCTACTCAGATATGAACAGTTAACGAATGGCAAAGTAGGCAAGAATATAAGAAGGGTAAAGGAGAGTCAATAGATGGAGTTGTGGAACTCGACCAATGTCTTAAATCATACACAAAACTGAAAATTAATTAAAGATTTGAATACTGAAGCCATAAAACTCCTAGAAGAAAACATAAGGAATAAACTCCTTAACATTGTTCTTAGTGGTGCTTTTTTTGCCCTTTTTCCAAAGTCAAGGGAAACAAAAACAAAAAACAAATGAGATTGCATTACAGCAAACTAAAATGCTTCTGCACAATAAAGGGTATCAACAAAAAGACTATTGGATGGGAAAAGATTCACAAATCATTTATCCGATAGGTGATAAACAAAATATTTAAAGAACACAACTCAGTAACAAAGAAACAAACAAAAATAGGCAGAGGATCTAAATAGATACTAGTCCAAGGAAAACCTATTAGATGGTCAACAAGCACATGAAAGTTATTCAGTATATCCAATCATCAGGGAAATGCAAATCAGAAGTCACAATGAGATATCACCTTGCATCTTGCAGAATGGCTATCAGCTACAAAATAAGGAATAACAAGATTTGGCAAGAAAGTAAACTGTAGGTAGGAATGAATTTCAATAGTGTCACTATGAAATTGGGTAACAACATCAACAAAACAGAGTACTTAACTAAACTTACAAACATGCTCAACCCTTTAAATCCAATCACTAATCAGGTTTGTCCCAGCCCATGTGAGCAGTAGCAAGACAGCACTACTTAAAAAGGGACAAGAACAGATTTACTCATTAAAAGACAAAAAATAAACAAAAGTCATTGGAAATATAAGGGACCTCTTTGGTATCTTACCACACAGTTCAGTCTCTAGTCCAAAAGCTACCCATAGGTCCTTTAGTCATGTGTGTCCGCAAAATGGCAGCTGTCCCATCTTCAAGCCAAATGAAAAAACCAAGATGGCACCATCAATCCTCCTCTACAGACAACAGCTATTCACTTCAAGCCAAAAGAAGAAACCAAAATGGTATCATCAATCCTCCTCCAAAAGACACTGGTCCAGCATTCTTTCAGCTTCAACTCTAAAGTTGTCTAAAACCAGCAAGATTCACTCAAAACAACAGCAGCAACAACATCAGACATCTCACAATGAAATAAGCAACACTTCAGATTCTCTTTAGGTCTCCAGATAATTCCCAAGCTTCTCAGTTTCAAAGTTAAAGCAAGTCCCCAAGCACCAAGTCTCCAATTGAGCTTACACAGGTCAAAAGTTTCTCCAACAGGCTTTCCCAGACTCCTCACCAGCCCAGGCTGGTGATGGAAGCCCATAGCATGACTTCCTTCCTTGCCTTACTGCTGCACATGACAGCAGCAGCTCTGAGACCTCCAGTCTCTCTCCTGCTCCTCTGTTCTCCCCCCTTCTCCAGCTTTCTTTCTCCCCTGCTCTCCAGGCTGCATTCCTTAAATCCCCTCTCTCTGTTCATCTTGTGAGAAGCCTTGGCTTCCCTTCTCCAAGTCTCTGTCCACCAGGGCAAAATGGCTGCCATCCTAATCAACATTACCATGGTGGGGCCACAGCCTCCAGTTTTACCACAGCACCCTTATCAGCTGTGCATGGAAGTTCTTCAAATAACCTAAAAATAGAACTACCACACAATCCAGCAGTTCTATTTCTGTATATTTATTTTCAGAGGAAGCAGACACTAATTCAAAAAGATATATGCACTTCTATGTTCACTGCAGCATTATTCACAATAGCCAAGGTATATCAACTATAGGTTGAAAAGATAATGAAGAGTAGGTTCATATAGCAAATGGAGTGGAATATGTTACACAGTAATAAAAAGACTAAAATTTTGCCATTTGCAACAACTAGATGAACATTGAGGGTATTATGCTGAGTGAAATGAATCAGAAAGAGAAAGACAAATGTCATTTATAGAATCAAAAAGATAAATAAAATGAAATTTAAAGAAAGATACAGATTGGTAATTACCAGAGAGGAGTTGGGAGATAGATGAAATGTAAAGGTAATCAAGAGTTGCAAATTTCTAGTTATAAAATAAGTGATGGGGATGTGTACTGCACAGATGAGGATCCATAGGCAATAAGATATCTTGTGAATTTGAAAGACTGCTAAGAATAAATAGGAAATACATTTACTCTGGTTCTCATTTTGCATAATACAAAAATGCCATTACATTGTACATCTGATAGTATATGTCAATTATACTTCAATTAAAAATATATTCTAAAGGGCCTAAATGTATAATACCAAATAAAAAAACCACAGAATATAAAATTACAGACAATAGTTAGAATTAACACCACAGTTTATAAGCCAGTTTTAGTGACCAGCACGATCAAATATCACAAAACTATCAAGCAATTTATGGGAGCAGCAGAATCAACTAATTTTTTGTGTCATATATTTGTTGCCTAGTAGTAGTTGTGAATATGTGTATTATTTGCAGTGCTCAGAGTATTTAAAAAAACATTACTCAGTACAGTAATGCTAAAAGTAGTTCATACTCTTATTTCTGTTTTCTGAATCATATGTTCTTTCCATGTAGACTAGTATAGATTTTAGAAAAATTCATAGGTGTTAATGTGAAAAACCATAGAAAAAAATATTCCCCATAGAATAAGACCAGATGAAAATAAAATTGAATACAATATATCACATGGTGTTACTATCCTGTAAGCTATATATGTGCCTAAATCAGAATCACTTATAATTTTAACTTGTCTTAATAAATTATGCATTTTAAAATTTTTTGTTGAAATTATGGATTCAATGCAATTTTTAAATTTGAGGTATGCATTAAATATGGCATGTGATCTAACTGGCACTCATTCAGTAGAGTGTATATAGCTTCTCTTTATTGTGCCCCCAAATTAGCGATAGTCATTGCTTACATAATTTTGTAGTATACAATTAAATCTGAAATGTCTCCTTTAAATAGAGGGAGGGAAAAAAGAAATCCAGCGGTTCATTTATCCCAAAATTTCTTCTATTGTGATGTTACCATAGGAAAGGCTAAATTACATATATGAGCAGCATGGATTTAAAAGAAAATACTTTTTTATAATAATTGCAAGCTAAATAGTATACGCAGAAAAGGGGAGTATAGCCGCTGTTTTCATTAATAAGTTGCTTTTCTTTTTGTTTGGTTTTTGAGTGCTTAACTTGGGCTGGGAGCTTTAGGAAGAGAGTATTTTTACCAATAAAACATTAAATTGGAAGTCTTTTATATGACTTTCTTAGAGTAAATAAAATTGTTTATATAATGTTGCTAACAAAGTACTTTCCCCCCCTTTCTTGTAGTTATTAATTGATGGGAAAGTTATTTTGGCTTTATTTAGCTATGTTAAAAAGCCAGAGAAACAGAAACCAGTTGAATGGTCTGCTGCACAGTATGAAGAATTGCAATTGCATGCTATTGCTACTTTGTCATCAGTGGCTCCTTTGTTAATAGACGAATACGTGTTGTGCCAAGGAAATGCTCGAGTCCTTGCATTCCTAGAATGGTGTGACAGTGAAGGTGAGTGGTCCTTCAAGATTCCTGTCAAAATGTTAGTGTACATATTTCAATTGAATTCGCAATATATGCACAGAAAAAGAAAAAAAATTAAAAAATTAAACCAGAGGGAAAAAATATACAAATCTATCTTCCTGTAAAGTTAATGTGTTTATAATATATTATATAAAGAGAAAAACCCTCAGATTTCATTTAAAATAAAATATTCACAAATAAAGTAACTATTGTTAATGCATACTTCTCATTAAAAGATACATACTTATAATAAGATTTAAATAATTGTATTATTATGCTTATCATTATACTGGGCCTTGGGAATATTTTAATTATTCATTCAACAAATACTTATTGAATAGCTAGTAAGTACCAGATATTGTTTTAGCTGTTAAAGATAAGTTTATATTCAAATTAAGTAAGCTCTCTACATTCATGGGGTTTAAAATCTAGATCTCTTAGCAAGAAGATTCTATATGTAGTCTGTTAAATTAGTAGAGCCTCAATCTATATGACTGTTTTATTTCAATTCCTACAATTTTTAGAAAGGATAAGAAATATATTCTTTGAAAAGATATTAAGAGAAAGTTACTACATTCTTTTCTGTAGTAATTTTGCTCTGGAAATAATTTTGTATAGGGTATTTTCATTAGATCAAGAATATCATCCATGGAGGAAAACATTTCAGCCTATTTTTTTCTCTATTTTCTAATATGCTAAGTTGCTAAATTTAGTGTTGTTAAATGACTGAACTAAATAAAACAATTCTTTTGTCTACTTACCCTGTATGTCTACAGAAGATAATATACTGTCATTTGTGTTTATAGAAGATTATAAAGCAAAAGAGGAAATGCTGACTAGCAAGAGGAAGACTGATAGCTAACAGTTATTGAGTGCTCACTATTTGGTAGACCTTAAACATCCAATAAGTATTAACTCACAACAAAATGAGAAATTATATAGAGGTTTGTCAGATGTTTGTCGAATTCAATTCGAAAACTTAAAATAATTTGTTCCTGGCCACACAGTAAGCGGAAGAGTCAGAATTTAATGCAGGTAATCTAGCTAGATCCAGAATTCACATTTTAACCAATACACAATTGGTTTTTGAAATTTTTTTGAATTTCACAAGTTTTTAGAAAATTTCTAAGTTTTAAACATAAAACTGCTTTGACAAGAACTTTTTAGTTTAGTTTCTTTAAAGAAGACAGGAAAACTTATCTTACTGTTTACTAACATCATAACACCATAATAAGTAAAATTGTGTGGTACCAATGGAATAGACCAATGGAATGAAGTAGACGTATGGTATGGGAAGTCGGCACTATCAAAGCTCATATTGTCAGTCAGTAACATAAGGATGGTAGTGGGGTAGTTGCCCCCCCACAGGAAAAAATTGATATTAGATCTTTTTACCTTGTACAAATATGTATCATAAAATGAATCAAACCTCCAAATATGAAAAGTTAAACCCATAAAAATATTAGAAGATATGGGAAAATATTTTTATAACCAGATGGGAAAATATTTTTATAACCAGAATGGAAAAGATTTTTAAAAGACAAGCTTAAATCATGGACAAAATTGATGAATTTAACTACTTTAAGATTTTGAGATGTTTGGATGACAAAATCTGAATACAATCTACAGATTGAAGGAAGACATTTACTACCCCAAGACTGATAAGGATTAGAATTGAAGTTCATAATGAACTCCTACATATCAAAAACAGTAATTCAGTAGACAAAAAAATCTCAGATTTTCAAAAAGCGTTTAAAAATACTCAACCCCATTTATAATCAGACAGGTTAATAATGAATTTACCATTTCACATCTAACAGATTATGGAAAAATCTGTTCATTTTACATACTGTATCCATATAACCATTTTGGGGAAACAATTCAGCAACTTCAATGTAATGTGCATATATACTCTATATGATTCTGGTGTCAAATGGTAAAACTTCTCTTAGTGTGAATAAGAGAATATGCACTACAATGTTACTTGTAACAGTTTGTACTAGTAGATGAATAAACTGATTTATTTATAAAATAAATCTGAAAACAAAGTGAATGATGTAGAAATACATGTAGAAAATGTAAATCATTTTTTAAAAAATTAAAGCTTAGTAAAAGAAGTTGCAAAATAAGATACATTTCAATGAAATTATAAAGTACAAATTTCAATTCTGGAAGGAAGAAAATAGGGGAAAATATTAGTCCTCTAAGAAATTAACTAAAGCAAGTATGATAAAATTCCCATCTTTTTAAACTTAGAGATACTATATAAAATGTCTATTTTGTTTGTTGAAATGTTTTGTTTTACATTTCCTAATATAAATTATTAATATTTTCCCACAGATTCCTTCTTTAGTCATGGTAATAGTTTTCATGGGACAGGCGGCCGTGGCAACAAATTTGCCCAGATGCGTTACAGTTTAAGACTCTTAAGAGCAATGGTCTACCTTGAGGATGAGACTATAAACAGTGATCTTTGTGAAAAGGGAACAATTCAGCAACTGATAGGTATAAACAACATATATATGTACCAATGAAAGATTATTTGTAATGTTGAAATTTTTGCTTGACATGTTTTTATACATGTATTTTATCTTTATATCTGAAGAGCTCCTGTGTATTTTTTCTTAAATTTTGTTCCATCAATATGAAACTGTTTGTCTTTCAGTTTGTTTTTTGCTAAAACATGTACACTGAGACTTTTAACATTGTTTAATCCAGATACCATTTCATTTAGGATTTTTAAAAAATAAATAATTGTATTTTTTTCACTTTTTGACAAATCCTTTTGGAATCACTTTAAAAGAGGATAACATTTCATTTTCCAGTATTTCTTCTGTAACCAGAAAACTGGTATATTTATGTACACATATACATTTCTGTATATGTGATATATATATATTTCTGATATAAAATATCCAATGTCCTTAATTTTCAACTTAACTATTTTAAGTCACCTTATCCCCAAAATACGTACATGTGAGTTTGGGATAAATTCAGAACCCCTAAAGAAAAGATTTGTATCTTTTGTTAAAAAACAGAACAGTCCTCCAGCTGTAATCTTACCTGATTTTGAAAATTAAGAGCTATTTTAATCATAAACATATTCAGTGATTGCCACATAACTGATACAATTTGTCTGATATCAAAATTACAAGTTCTCATAAACTCTTGTGTCTATTTGTCCATCATTAGTGGAACAGTGCCCTCAGAAATTCTAGTAATCAAAATAAGGATATTGAAAAGGGCCTAGGCAAAAAGCATTCACTGTCTCATTTTCGTAATGAAGTTATTTTTATTGAGCTAATGTTGGTTTATAACACTATGTATTTTAAAAGTATGGGATCAAATCTCATCAAAAGTAGGTTACCACACCACCAGTGCACCTATATTCTTACATCATAGTTTGGATCCTTTCCCTTCTTTGCTCTGTCTCCTTCCCCCAGCCTTCCCTTCTGATAACCTCAATTTTGCGGCAAGATTTCAAAGTTCCATTTTGATTTGGTTTTGTCTGTTCTTTCACTTTGTTTCATGTGTGAAATTTCCTAGTATTTGTCTTTTTCTAATTTCTTTCATCAAACAAAATTTCTTCCTAATTACATCCATGTTATCACAAATGACTTTTTCTTTAATAGTAGAGAAATATACTCCATTATGTAAATATGCCACATCTTCTTTACCCACTCATCTTTCCTTCAACACTTAGGTAAGTTTTCATAGCATGACTACTGTAAATTGTGCAACAGTGAACATACAAGAAGTTAAATCACTTTGAATTAGTGTTTTAATTTTTTGGGGGATAAACATCTAATAGTAGTATTACTAGATCTATTTTTAATGTTTTGAGAAAACTGCATATGATTTTCTGGAGAGACTAAACCACCAATAGCATAGAGGAGTTTTTTCTTTATACCCTCATCAACACTTGTTTCTGTTCTTTTCAGGTGCCATTTGTATGTCTTTGGAGGAGTTCCTAAATCATCTTCCTATTTTTAATTGGATTGTTTTCTTTTTGTTGTGTTGTATGAGTTCATGGACATTAGCTACTTGTCAGATATATGATATGCAAATATTTTCTCCTATTCTGTTTTTATTTTACTGATAGTTTTCTCTATGCCAAAGCTTTTTATTTTGATAAAACCCCATTTATTAAGTTTTGTTTTTGTTTCCCTTGCCATAGTAATCATATCCCCAAAGATATCACTAAATCACTAATGCCAATGTCACATAGTATTTTGCATATGTTTTCTCCCCTGAATTTTATGGTTTCAGGTCTTTCGTCTAAGTCTTTGGTCCATTAAAATTAATTTAGGCGGGCACAGTGGCTCATGCCTGTAAGCTTCAGCCTATGAAGCTGCTGTGGCTAGGCATCATGGTTCAAGTCCCGCTCAGGGCAACACAGGGAGACCTAGTCCCAAAAAATAGCTGGGCATGGTGGCGCACACCTGTAATCCCAGCTACCTGGGAAGCTGAGACAGGGGATTGCTTGAGTCCATGGTACCCTGGGCAACGTGAGCCTGCGGTTCCTTAGGCAAATAGTGAGACCTAGTCTCAAAAAATAACAAAATTAAAAAATTAAAATTAAATTTATTTCTCTATAATTGAGGTAACATTTGGATACCCCCCTCAGATGTTCACTCTAGTACACTCACCACCAGTAATATATAATGTAATGTAATATAATATAATGTAATATTCTGCAATAAAGTGGAATAAAATGGACTACAGGTAACACCATTCAATATTTATTTTTCTCCTGACTTGTGTTGAGAGTTCGAAGTATCCACTTACCGTCTTCATTTCCATCATCTGTGTAACTATGCACTGAAGAAAGCATCTTTTAAAATAGTTTCTCTAGCTGGAATTTTAGAAATATTTCAAAACAAAATAATAGCACAGTCTCTGATAACAATGTTTTATAATTTTTCAACAGGAATGTTTAAAAACACAATAAACAAATTTAATGATAAGGAAGAGGCCATTGTTTTGGAAATTCAGTCTGATATGTTACTTATTTTATCTGGTCTTTGTGAACATCACATTTCTAGAAAGGTATGGATGTTTTGTTTCCATCTTCTAATAACCTAACATGAAATTTTCTTAGTAACTAACCACTGATGTTAGTATTTGGTATTTTCAGTCTTGTGAAGATGTAACTTAGTATACTTTTTATAACCAGAACATAATTATATACAGTAAAGTATATAGATCTTAATATATATAGTTCGGTGGGTTTTGACAAATGGGTATACTAATTTAATGATATTCAATTAAAATATAGAATATTGTTTTTAAGTATGTTTTAGTTTTAAGTGTGAACCCAATTAAAACCTGAAACATTGTTTATTATGATACAGCCCATTTTGGAGAACTATTTGTCAGGGTTTTTTTAATGCATTTTATTTATCTGAGAGAAATGAAATCAAAATGATCATACAAATATTTACAAGAATGTTAATTTTGAGGTAACCACATTCTGATTTCTATCTCCATAAAATATTTTTAACTGTTTAACTTTATGTGAATGAAACCAGATAATATTTACTCTTCCATATCTGATTTTTGTCATCCAGCATTATATGTCTGAAATATATCCACGTTGTTAATTTATCAGTAGTTCATTTCTTTTTATTGTTCAATAGTCATGTAAGTCTATAACTAAACGTGTTTTTCTGTTCCAACATTGCCACTTTGGTTGTTTCCATTTGGAACCATTATGAATAAAACTTAAATGAATATTCTTGTAAATATTTGTATAATCATAACCAGGTTTTATTGGATTCATATTTAAGACTAAAAATTAGAAATAAGAACTTAATTTCCTTTTTTTTTTAACTCCATAACAAATTCTGTTTCTTAGGGATCGATGACTTCAATAGCAATAGACAAAATTAGAAAGATAAGAATTAAAAATTATGAAGGTTTTGATAAAGAGATTTTAAGGAGGGGCACCAAACACAATAGTTGCATGCTTAGCTCCAAGTTTTCATGCAGCTCCTCCTTATCATCTACACACTATGCCTGGGCTCTTCTGGAATAGTATTCAAAGTCTTGTTACTGAGAACCAAAACTGAACAATGAAGTGAGAAAGGTAAGTGGTAATGGCCAAGTATTAGCTGGTAATAATATAAATCAAATTATTAAAGGTTTTAGCTACCACTTATATACATTATATACATAATAAAACCTTCCATGACAAAAATTCACACTCTTAAAATTAGTTGTTACTGTCTAGTATTTACCTGTCATGATGTTAGGCTACATTCATAATAACATGAAAGAAAATCATGAGACAAGTCTTATATTAATAGAAAGGACAAAAATATAAAGGGACATTATTCTGGCCTATTGGTTGAGGTCCTCTCTTTCCATGATTAGCTTTATGCTGTTTGACTTAAATTTCCAAGAACAAGTGAGTAGACATTTTTTTTTAATTTAAATTAAATGTACTTTTTTCCTAAAAATGTTTTATTTCTCTGATAGAATAAGTTTTAGGAGGTAGAATAAAGTGGAAAAGGGGAAAGAATGTTCATTTGTGAAAGAATTTTAAATACATTCTTAGGAACTTTTTGGAACTGAAGGAGTGGATATGATTCTTCATGTAATGAAAACAGATCCCAAGAAGTTACAGAGTGGATTAGGTTATAATATTCTACTTTTGAGCACATTAGACAGCATTTGGTGAGTATTACTTTAGTCAACTTGGAACCGAGGACAAAAACATTGCCTCTATAGCTATGTATGCCAATTCCTCTCCTTCATAACAACACCAGAAAGATAACTCTCTCAATACCATTTTCTTTTCAGTAGTCCAGAAATGACATTTACTTATGTCCTTTGGAAAGTAACCTTGTCCATTACACAAATAGAAAATTATTCTTGATCTTTGTGATTTGTGATTTGAATCCATTTCATTTGGCTTGGTATTACCTCAAAAGGGGGAACAAAATAAGATGGATTCATAACCAGAGATGGTAAAATCCGGAACAACCTAAGTGGAAGAGGTCAAGATAATGGCCTTGATGTACCAACCACTTATGCAACTGCCATCACCCAAGGGCAGCAGAAACAAGACTCTCATTCCAGAGGGAAGCATGTTAGACAATTACTGCTAATATTTAACCATAAATAATTAAATAACAGCAATGTTAAATAGAAAAGTGCAAAGGAATTGACCCCAGCTACCTGAGAAGAAAGAAAGGCGATTAGTCTCTGTGACTACTTACCACTACCACCACACTCATTGGTAACATTTTATTCAGCTCATATCCATGTGTCACCCTGCAAGATAGTAAAAGTAGCTATGGCACCAACTTAAGTCCTCATTCCATGTTAGCTGCACAGACCTAAGCAGTAAGCAATCTTAAGTACAAAGATGAGATATGATCAAAAATCATCAAGTGTTTGAGATATACCAGCACAATGAAAGAGAAAATAAATGGGTAAACCTTGAAGACATAGTTACTAGCGCAACCAGAGAATTGTGAGATTAGTTAATGTCATGAAAACAATGGAGAATATTGTATCTTCAGAAAAGAAATGAAGTTACATAAAAGAATTAATGGATACTGGTTAACAATAAATGAAATGAAACTACATTGGAAAAGTCTCCTCAAAGTTTATTTTTAAAGAAAGAGTAGTTACTTGATTTAAGGGAGGAGAGAAAAATATATATTGATAATGTTTTTCAATAGAAAAATTTGAGTTTAACAATAAATGCTTGTTAAATGAACAGCTTCCTTTTATTTAAGGTGCTGCATTTTGGGTTGTTATTCCTCAGAGGATTACTTTCTTGAAAAGGAAGGAATTTTTCTTCTTTTGGATTTATTGGCAGTAAGTATTAATATAACAATTATGAAACAAAAGATAGGTTTGTCTTTATTAGCACTTTTCAAACCGAGTACAACAGAACACTATTCTGTGATTAAATATGTCCATAAATCATGTTCAAATATTTGTTTTAAACAAACTTCCTCCTGAATAGTCATAAGATAAAAAGCATATTAAAGGCACCAAAAATTCCTCCAAGAAATATCAATAAGTTCAGTGTTATCAACACATGTTCAAAGAGAATTTGTTTCATGCCTTTTTATTTCCACCAACCTTAGAAGAGTTTGTGAGCTGCTAGAATATATCAAAACCCATAGTCATTTACTATTAATCATTAATTAATTTCTAGTTAAGGGCACAATAGACAAAGAGCTGCATTTTAAGAGAACTGTACTTAACAGCCAGGCATGGTGGCTCGTGCCTATAAGCTTCAGCCTATGAAGCGGCGGGGCTAGGGATCACGGTTTGAGTCCCACCTGGAGCCCGTAGTGAGACCTAGCTCCAAAAAATAGCTGGGCGTGGTGGCACATGCCTGCAATCCCAGCTACCTGGGAAGCTGAGGCTGGGGATTGCCTTAGTCTGGCAACGAGAGCCTGTGGTTCCACGGGCAAAAATTGCATATATGAGACCTAGTCTCAAAAAAAAAAAAAAAAAAAAGAGAGAACTGTACATAATAGTTTGCAGGTATGTCATGGCCACCATTTTACAGAATGAGCAGGATTGACAATATTTAATTTCCAATAAGGACAATCGCTTCTAGCAGCTGTGACGAATGGCAGAAACCCCCACTTACCTTCAAAGTTACTTTCTATTACCCTCAAGTCTCAGTGGATTCATAGTTAAGATAATGTAAGATTAAAAGTTTTTTCAATAAATTTTAGGAGATATTCTAAATTAGAATTCACTGATGTCATGCCCACCATTTTTCATTAACAGAATAAAATAAGCTTACTGTCAATTTCAATTAGCAAAGGTGCTAAAGTAATTTGTAGCCTCTCATTTGTCTGAAAGCAAACTTATTAGATATAAATCATTATAAAATAAGTTAATAATGCACCTTGATATATAGGAATGAGTCATAACAGACACCCTTGGAAAGTCAGAATTAAACATAATACAGAAGAATATATTGGTAACTCTATGATGTATAGCTCAGAATGTTTCCCGCACTAAGTACAATGCCTGGTTATGTCAGATAATTCTCAACGTCACAAAACTAAATTAGCACATCTTCCTGGAATTTTGCTTTCACTTCAAGATTTGGAAATCAGCTCTCCTGCCTGCCTGTGACTCTGCAGGTGTTTCTTTTCACAAAATTTTTCCTTTTGCAAAAGAGCAGTGCTGGCTCTCTTGCCCACCTGTGACTATCCAGTTGCCTCTTTTTCTCTTTCTCCTTTTCTTAATAAGCCTATCCTTTTAGGATGTAAATATATGTATAATGTATAAATATATATTTGGAAGCATTAATTTGTATAACATGATTAGATCTTATATTAATATTGAGATTATACAGAAAACTTCAAAGCATTACTCACTGTGTTTACTTTCCTTTGCCATTTGAATTTCTTTGATGCAAAAGAATGAAGAAGGTTGATGGGAGAAGCCATGTGGCACAGTGGTTAAGATCAGAGGCTGGAATTGGTTTGACTGAGGCCTCCAATATTTGCTGGCTGCATAGTTTGAACAAGTTATTTAACATCTCTGTTATGTTTCTTCATCTGTAAAGCAAAACTATCACTAGTATCTACCTAATTCACTTTTGAGAAGAATATATAAGTGATTATGAGTGTGTATACATATGTGTGTACATGAATCCAGTAGTTAGTTACATACAATAGTTCCTGAAACACTTTTGTTAAGATTTTTCTATTATTGTGAATATAAATAGTAGGTTTGCTTAATGTGGATTAAGTCAGTCAAATTAATAACAAATTACAACTGGGCACAGTGGCGTGTGCCTGTCAGTGACAGCTTATGGAGTCACGGTGGGGCCTGGGAATCACAGTTCAAGTCCCCCCCAAGGCAACACAGTGAAACCTAGTCCCAAAAAAATAGCTGGCATGGTGATGCACGCCTGTAATCCTAGCTACCTGGGAAACTGAGGCTGGGATTGCTTGAGTCTGTGGTACTCCAGGCAAAGTGAGCCTGTGGTTCCACGGGCAAAAATAGTGACACCTAGTCTCAAAATATAAAAATAAAAAATAAAAAAATTACAAATGTTCTTTAATGAAGTTTTTAATATCAACTGTTAACATTTCATTCTTACTCTTAAAAGTGAAGTACAGGAACAATAAAGCTTGATTAAGGGTTCTGCTTAATACAGTCTGCTAAAGTATTTATTTGGTGCATAGTGGTCATAATTGCTAATGTTGGTTTTATTGAAAACTCACTATGTGCCTGGCATTCTCATATAATATCAACATAACCCTATAGGTGGGTAATATTATTATCCATTATTTTATAAAGAAGAAACAGATAAAATTTGCATTTCAAATAATGGGTTACATATTTTCTTTTCTATGTTAGCATTACACTTCAAACAGTGTATTTCACTTAGAAGTCATTATGATACAGAGGCCATTGCTCTGAATTGGTTATTCTATGTCTAAATTTTGGGTTGCTGAAAACTAGTTTTAGCAAAACAAAGAAAATGTCCTTAAATATTTCTTCTTAAGTGCTTAAGTATTTTTTATGGATATTTATTTTTAAATGAAAAATTATATGTTATTTTGATTTATTTTCACATGTGACTGCCAACTGTAGTTACTGTCAATTATTTTCTTAATAACATAGTCAGGATACCTAGCAGGAGTCTTTACAACCCTTAATGAAGCATATAAATTGGAAAAACCCTATAATTATAGTGAGCTATATACAGGGCTGCTGACCTGCTTCTCTTAAAATGAATATCTTTGCTTAACTTCACCATCTCCCTCTTTCCAAGTCTACCAAATCTATTACCTTTTTGTTTATGACATATGCTTATGATTACATCAGAATTCCTAATGTTAATTCCTAATGAAAATGTACTCAGTACAGTGGATACCTATTTTAATGAGATTGCCCCAAATTATAGATTCTGAATATTACAAGACAGTCATTTTTTATTTAATAATTTATTTATATATATTTATATATTTCACATTTTTATATTCCCCAGGGTTCACCTCCTCTCTCTGACCGTCTCTGCCCTACCCACCCCCCAGTTTAGTATTTACTTTGATTGTTAGCTTGTTTTGACTTTTCCTCCTGCCCTTTTGTTTGTTTATCCTATGTCCCATATACTAGTGAAACCATTTGGATTCCAAGACAGTCATTTAAAAAAAACTTACTGGATAATAAAAATGTTTCTTCCTTTCTTAAGGCAGTGATTTTTAATATTTGTTGCAACTCTTTCCCTTTTCTGTTTCTTTGAAAAAGATGAACCAAAAAAAATTCTGTAATCTAATACTTGGAATAATGGTTGAATTTTGTGATAATCCCAAAACTACGGCGCATGTGAAGGCTTGGCGCGGGAAAAAGGACCTGACGGCAGCTAGTCTTTTAATTAAATTGTGGAGAAAGGAAGAAAAAGAGCTAGGAGTAAAACGTGATAAGTATGGGAAGATCATTGGTAAGCGTATTTGTAATTGTTAGTAGAAGCAATTAGATGCATAATCTTAAATGAGTATTTAAAAGATATTAAGAGAATACGGAGACCTTCATTCCTTTCACAATAATTAGTAGAACTGGCTATCCTAAATTCTGAATGACTGGAAGAGGACTAAAATAGCAAGTTCATAGTTTTATAGAATATTTTCAGGAAATGGTATTTATATTCTTTAACTCAGAAGAACTGACAGTACTTCTAAAAGAATTTTCTTTGGACTAATTGCCTTTACATTTACTTTCTCAGTAATTCATTTAATATCTATTTTTAAATGAAAAAATACTTTCTCTTTAATTCTGACAATGACAGAAATTCCGACAATTTCTTTCTTTGATCCATTTTTATTATTTTACTTTTATCTGTAAGTCATAGTTTTTATAGCTATAGGATTACAACCAGAAACTGAAAGCTAAGATTAATGTGTGATTAATGTTAGATTTCTGGATTGCAAAATTAGAAAAGTTATCTACATGTAAGGTTCACATTTAAAAAAAGTAACATGGTGAAATTTTCATATTTTACATAAAATAATAGTGAAAACTTTAATTTTGTCACAGAATAGGAAAGAAGTCAGTGATTGTTTCTTCTAAGTGGCAGTTGTACAAGGCAGTATATCACTGCATTTGTATTTTAATATATATTGTGGTATCTTTTTTTTTTTTTTGGCGACTAAGTCTCGCTATTTTTTCCCGTGGAACCATAGGCTCACGTTGCCCGGGGTACCACAGATTCAAGCAATCCCCAGCTTCCCAGGTAGCTGGGATTACAGGCACACGCCACCACGCCCAGCTATTTTTTGGGGACTAGGTCTCGCTACGGGCCCCAGGAGGGACTCAACCGCGATCCCTGTCCCAAGCCGTGTGGCTGACACCTACTGGCATGTCCCACCATGCCAGGCTGTGGTGTCTGTTCTAAAGTCCAAAAATGAAGTATTAATTTGCTATTATTTTTATCTGTCTTTTCTATGTTTTCATCATGTCCACTGAGCAGATACAAAGAAACCTCTATTTACTAGTTTTCAAGAAGAGCAAAAATTCATACCGTTGCCTGCTAACTGCCCAACCATAGCAGTTATGGATGTTGCTGAGAATATCAGAGCAAAAATTTATGCTGTGTTGGGCAAACTAGGTAAGAAGCTACTATGCACATTCCTAGGAGCCTCTGTTTTGCATTGGAATCAATTTTTCAAATATGAACAAAAATCTCTGAGCAAAAGTAGATGAATGCATGTCCCATTATTACCCTAAGACCCAGACTGCATCCCTGACCAATTAATCAAAATGTCTTGTTGTGAGGTCCAGGCATTCATATTTTTTAAACTTCCCCAAGAAATTCCACTATGCAGACAGGATTTAAGGCAGATAGTTAGAAAATTAATGATTAAGCTTAAACACTAGAATTCTGAATCACCTGAAGTTTTGATTAAGTCCTTGTCCCAACTAAGGAAAAAGTTCTCAAGCACTCTTTTAGCTTCTGAAAGTACAGTATTATTGTCTGTCCACAGCACAGGGAGGGTTTTTCTTCAAATAACTACACAGGATCCCCTAGTGGATGTTTGTTAAAGGAGGAAGCCAGCTCACAGAAGTAACTTTTTCATAAATTGACATGAAACCAAAAGTAGCTGTTTGCACTTATTTTTATGATAGAGCTGTGACTTGCAGAATCACTTGCTTTGTTAAAGTAATTATCACATTATAAACTTTTTTTAGATTTTGAAAATTTACCTGGCCTATCTGCTGAAGATTTTGTCACCCTCTGTATCATACATAGATACCTTGATTTTAAAGTGAGTACTTTCTTCATAAACTTGTTATTATTAAATTCTAGTGTGGCAAAAAAAGTCAGTTGTGAAATAATGTCTATAGTTTTAAGCAATCTTTCATGTACTGTAGTTTCCTTTTTGTGGTTATGATAATAAAATTGGTCAAGAAACAAATCAATTGGGTAGTCTCTGTAAGATAAGATTTTACCCAGTCATTAATTTCTAAAAGATGAATGTTACTGACATAAAACTTTCAGAAATCTAAAAAAATTAAAATATAATTTCTTCTCTTTAGGGGGCTTTATAGGAGCTAGAATTATTTTAAAAATAAAATACTAACATTCAAATATTAAGTCAAGATTATCAATCTTGCTGGTTATTTTATGGGTTTAAGGAAAGTTTTCAAGTAAACATTCTCTACTAATACGAGTATTGTATACATAAACACTGGAAAGGAATAGACATCTTTTCAAATGAAAACTGAATTTTATCTCCATCCTCTACATACATTTTCTCTAGATTTAAGCATGTTCATGCACATTGATTTTCATATAACCCAGATTATGAGGTGGGATTATCACCATGATGAAATCATTCAATTATTTTCTTAACTAGAATATAAGTGACAGGGCTATATACCCCATGGTGTGTAGGTGGGTGAGTAGTCTAGGGTTTTAGAAGTTCCCATGTTCTTTATCCTACAAGTTCAACTTGATCTAGCCTGCAATACAGGGCTTCAGGGAGAAAAGCATCCGTAGTTCAGGAGAATGGGACTGAAGCAGTGTTTTTTACAGCTATGAAAATAGTGACTGAAAACCAGAGGGTAATGCACTGGATTTAGAACACCATCTTGTTACTGAAAAGCATTTGGTAAATTACCTCTAAGTACTCAAATGTAACTGTTACCCCAAATTATCCCCACTTAACTTATTCTCAATAAGTAAATTAGGAAAAGCTAGGTCAGTAAATGTTTCCAAATGTAATTTGGAACACCACTCAAGGGATTAACTAAAATTGTGTCATTTATTTTTAGTTAATTTCAACTTTGTTAACTTAGATTTTATTATAACAGATTGGAGAAATATGGAATGAAATACATGAAGAAATAAAATTAGAAAAGTTAAGACCAGTCACTACAGATAGAAAAAATTTGGAAGCTATTACAACAGCGTCAGAAAATATTGGAAAGATGGTTGCTTCCCTGCAGACTGAGATGATTGAAAGCCAAACACGCCAAGATATGCAAAATGAGCAGAAATTATATACAAAAGTAAGCCGCAGATGCCATTGAGACACAAGATAATAATTGCAATGTATAAACTTGCTGAAGATATCCATGGACTGTATTTGCCTTTCTTGTGAATGTTTCAGGGTTTAGAATCATGTTATAGTGTTCTCTTAACTATGACTTGCAGTGTCTTTGTGCTAGAGAGTCAACTACTACATTTAATGGTAATAGCTTGGGTGGCAGAAACTGCTATGTTAGCTATTGTTAGCTATTGTTAGTTTTTCATTTTTTATTGTTATTCATTATGATTTTAAACCTACTTTTTTGCAGTTTAATTAATTGGTTCATTATTAGGTTCATAATTTAAACCTAATAATATATTAATTACTTCTCCAACTCTCCAATTTACCTCTCCAGTTTACATTTGGGATGGTCCATTGAGAACACTGCAGTTTGTCAGCAGTTGTCTCCCTAAAGTACAGAACAAACTGCACTCTCACAGAATCGCTTGCTACAGTCATGTATTAGAGATATTTTTACCATTATAACTTGCCTATTATCAATGACAAAAGGAATCTCTTCTGTGAATCTGCTCTTGGGTCATTTATATAGATTGTTCTGGATTATATGATCTGCTTTACAAAGCTATCAATAATCATGCAAAATGATTGCTGGGAATGATTATTGATGTTTTTACATTTTATGTTTTTATAACAACATGTTTGTATTATATTTTATGAAAAACATTTCAAATGAGGAAAGGATTTCCTTTCTCCATTTTAAGATTTTAAGTTTTTAAATTGTTGAAGTCCATGAATACTTTTGCTACTCAGTCTTAGATTTTCACCTTGGCAAAACTATATCTTCCTTTAAAATAAGAATTTTAATGCCCTGTGTAGCCTTTTATAGAAACTGGAACTCTTTAAAATTATTTCTCATGGCTGGGCATGGTGGCACATGTTTGTAAGCAGCAGCCTAGGAAGCCATGGCCGGGGCCTGGGATCGGGGTTCAAGTCCCACTGGGGGCATGTAGCGAGACCTAGTTCCAAGAAAATATAGCTGAGCATGGTGGCACATGTCTGTAATTCCAGCTACATGGGAAGCTGAGACTGGGGATTGCTTGAGTCTGTGGTGCTCCAGGCAACGTGAGCCTGCAGTTCCACAAACAAAAATAGCAAGACCTAGTCTCAAAAATATTTTTTTTCCCTCATTTCAGATACAAGCTACACATAAGCAAAGAGAATTGGCTAATAAATCATGGGAAAATTTCTTGGCAAGAACATCAAATACTAAAACTTTAAAGGTAAGATCTTTTAAATATCGTGATCCATATCAAATAGTTAACTCTGACAGACTTTTTAAGGAATAAATATTCATTTCTCCTTTTTCTAGTGATCTTTCTTGTATGGTACTAATACTGCAAGAACTTCACATGCAGTTTAGGATAATGGACACCAATTGTTTTCACTTACAGAAGATGCTGCTCAAAGTTTCATTTGATCTAGTGGCAGGAAGCAAAGGTGGTATTCCTGTTCTGCATAAAAGGAGAAGATACTTAGCTAGGCCTGAGCTATGTGATCCTACTTTCTATTCTGAGCCTCCTTAGTCACCTACTCGTTTTGTAAAGAGCAATTTGAAGGACAGAAGAAAAAATTTCTTATTGCCAAGGGTGTCTTCCTCTACTGACCACCAGGAGAAATACTTTATATTAAAGTTTTCATGGAAATTAGGAAATCATTAGTCCTTTGGAAAGAGGAAAAACTGTTTCAGCTAGCAGCTAGAATCTAATCCAAAAAGTTTGAAATGCTCATTGTTGAGTTGAAATATGTGATTTTTCCAAGATCTCATTACTTTTTTACACTTTGATATACTTTCAGTAATTTGCAATTCATAATCTAGATACAAAATTGTTAAATGTTAATTAGTCCATAAAAATAATGAAACCATATTAAAAATACAAAACAAGCTCACTCACAGTACAGTATCCATCTTCTCACTAAAGTTCTTCCCAACTTTATTTATAAAATGTTCTTACAACTGCCTGCACTTTAAAGGAATGCTTCATGAAAATTAGACTCTTCCTCGCAAATCATGATACTCACATTTCACCTGTTTTAGTGCTTCAAAAATTGAGCTAAAATAGAATGTCAGCAAATTATATCACTGATGTTATTCTGAATATCTGAAACATTTTGAATGAATTGAATTAGAATTTAACTTGTGCAAAATATCTAGAAGACATGTATCACCTACTGTAATTCTAGCAGTTTATTAAATATGTATTAAAATGTGATTTCTTTAGAACCTTCTTTATTCCTGGGTCATACATGAAAT
Source organism: Uropsilus gracilis (assembly GCA_004024945.1). Lineage (NCBI taxonomy): Eukaryota > Metazoa > Chordata > Mammalia > Eulipotyphla > Talpidae > Uropsilus > Uropsilus gracilis. The sequence goes on from PVHY01008053.1 coordinate 34,951, forward strand.
TTCAATGACATTTTCAAGTGTCTGATATTTTCTGTCATGTATAAAAGATGTAACTCACTAATAGCCAACATTTTAGTCCAAATGAGTAAATGCAAGTTCAGTGCTACCAAACTAACATAAGTATGAACTAGAAACAATTAGTGTATTTTGTTGAAGTGGGTGTCACTTGTGAATCACACTGGGATGTAGGACAGGCAGGCTGATACAAGGCTGATACCAAGGAGTGGGGTGGGGTAGTGCATAAGGTTTGGTAATTGGGTTGTAGGAGGAGGTGGTGATGGATTGTGTATAAGTGGCATTGAAACAGGACAGAAACTCTAAATTCCAGAAGGATGAATGAGTGCTGTAGTTTCATAGGTCCTTTCTTCAGGAAGCAATGTGTGTAGAGTTTGTCATAGAGACAAGCAAGTGAAATACTTCATACCTTGCAGTGACTGGAATAAAAAGTGGAGTGAATGGTTGGATTCCAGAAAGCAGAGTACTCAAGTACCTGGACCTCAGTCTGCAGAGATACTGTAAGAACCTCAAGAAACTGATCAGGAGCCGTATGCAGAGAGCAGGAGAGCATTTGCCCCTGAAAAGAAGACACCTAGCCTGTAGCAGACAAATGCTGAAATGAAAACAAAAAAGAACAAATAGAAAACTCCTGCAAATGTAGATGCTGGCTGCACCAGTAGGACACTTAGATTTCTCAGAAGAACTAGATCACACTATTGAAAACAAGAAAACATTCATAAACAAAATTGAAAAATTAAAAACTCCTGCAGAACTAAAATATGATTTGTCTGTGACTAGGATTTAATTGCAAGGCAGAAGCAGGTCTTTTATCTTCCTGCCAAGATCTTGAGGATTATACAAATTAGAAGAAATCTTAAGGAAACACAGATAACAAGGACTACAAGGACTATGCTGTTAAAGAAGTTGTAGTGGGAATGAAAGAATACTTGAATATCACTCAGTTCCTCTACCAGTGTGAGAAGCCACAGCAGCTGAGGTCCCAGGGCAGAAGGCCCTGGCTCCCAGTTGTATGGAGGACATCGCTGGTCAAGGTGGTACTTGCTGGAGCCGTGTTGGCTTCTACAGTCCTGGAGAACAGCCACACTTTAATTAGCCCATGACTTCCTAAAATACCTACTACAGTTTTCATCAACTATTTAGTACCAGTGATTATGAAATGGACCCTCTGAGTTCCACTGGAAAGCAGTGTCAGGCTACTCAAGTTGGTATCTCTGTAAACATATTTTTATTCTTAGTCCTTCTCCTGTACAAATGATGTACTTTGAAAATGTTAGTATAGCACAAGTGATTAAGGTGTTTCATGGGTGATAAGGTGGTGGGAGAACCCTGGGGTAGACAGTAATGTGAAAAATATATGTGTGTACACACACACATACACACATGTGCAAAATAAATAAATTTTTAAAAAGGAAAGTAAAATAAAAAAGAAAAATGTTAGTGTATAACAGAATTGATATGTTTTTTTTTGTTTTTTGGGTTTTTTTAGACTAGGTTTTGCTATTCTTGCCTGTGGAACTGCAGGCTCATGTTGCCCAGGGTACCACAGAAGCAATCCCCAGCCTCAGCTTCCCAGGTAGCTGGGATTACAGGCGCATGCCAGCACGCACAACTACATTTTTTTGGAACTAGGTCTCGCTACGTGCTCCCAGTGGGACTCGAACCTTGATCCCTGGCCCCAGCCACAGCTTCCTAGGCTGTCACTTACAGGCATGTGCCACCATGCCCGGCCTGATGTGTTTTTTTTTTTTTTTTTTTTGGTTTCCCCTCATTCAAAGTTTTTACCAGTGTATTCAGTGACAGACAACAGACAGACATTCAATAGTGTTCCACTGCTTAGTTGATAGTGTCTTTTAAGTGCTAGTGACTCTACTTCTTTGACACTACTCACTTTTATGTGTTAATGCTCAATGACTAATGCTCCAAATGCTAGCACCAAAGGTTCAAGTAAGTGTGTATAATGGAACACACTCACCCAATTATGCTCCTTTTTTTTTTTTTAGCACTGCTTAAACAGCCCACCCTTAACAAGTCATCCATGTTGCTCCTTTGTCATCTTTTCTTTGCTCAGATTGTTGAAGAAAGGTGACTTGCTTCATGGTTTTTGTATTTATGTTTCATGCACGTTTTAATATGAAAGATGCAATTCATTTTATAGCTACAGTTTTCTGGAAAAGTCAATCTTTAAGGAATTGCTTTTCAGGTCTTCAAATTTTTTCTTTAAGTTTCAAAAATATGTACATTTATTATATACTTCATTGTAACATAGTTAATGCTTTACTAGCAATTAATAATATTAATGTTACTTTATTGCTTTTTAATTTGCAAAATTTCAGAAAGCAAAAAGACTCCAGGAAAAAGCTATAGAATCCTCCAGGTACAATGAGCGACCATCAAATGCAATAATACACCGGACAGATATTAAAGGCCTTAACACAACGGTAAATTTTTTTCTCCATAACCTTTTAGTAGATAATATGTTTAGCACTAAGAGAATATTATTTCCATGGAGTTTTGTCTCATATTTTCATCCTCTCTTCAAATTTCATGCAGTCAAGGCATAATTTTCTCCAAGGCACTCCCATTCTTACCTAATGCTTAAGTGGCCTTCAACAACCTGCCATGATTTCTAGGAAACTGCTACAAATATGTCAGAATATATCTCTGTCTCTGATAGAAATGTGAACTACTGCTCTTTTCCTGGCAAACAGATCTATGCCCCATTCCAGCATTGCTGGTGCCCTCTTCATACAAAACATGTCCCTGGTTACAAAGCTAAGAAGCAACAGTAGAATTCAAACCTCTTTTCCTCACCCAAAGCCCTTCTCTTTCCAGTAAGCCATATGTACTTATATGTACATTACAAAGAAAGCTGGAGTATGAGTGGATTTTTCTCCTACTGAAAAATTTTCTGATGGACTGATTTACCTTTTGCTTTTTTTAGGTACCCTCAGGCCGGGTGGTAAAAGTGGAAAGCACTCCTGCCCAACTGGTGGGAGGACCTCTGGCTGACACAGATATTGCTGTCAGAAAGCTGCCTATTAGAGGAGGAGCCTTACAGAGGGTAAAAGTAGTAAAAGTGGATGAGTCAAAGAAGACTATTCCTACATAACAGACTATAGAGGCTTTTGAAATAAATGCTGCTTATAATTTTTTAGTTAAATGTATCTTTATATACAAATGTAAAGCAAATATTTTAGTAAAATATAAAAATAAAAGCATATTTATTTTTATTGAAAATGTCAACATATAGCATTGGAAGAATTGCCATCAACTTCTTTACAAAGATTATTGATTATCTTCACTGAAATTGTAGAACACATTGTATCAATTAGGCCTCTTCATTGACCTGAATTGTTCCAACTGTCTGAAACCAAAATAAAACTTCTGAAACTTCAACAGGCTCTACACCAATGAAATGTCACAGTAGTGAAGACGATAGGCATTGTTGGCTCTAAGGACAACAACTGTGGAGGTAGGATCTTCTCCTTCTCTACAAGCTTCTAGGTTCAATCTTCCAGGTTGACATCTAGCAGAAGAGATGCCTGTCTCTCAGCAGTTTGCCACTGCTCCGCAACTTGGCATGATTGACCATGATGAGTCCACTCCTGAGCCTCTCAGAATGGCTTTAACCAGATTTGAGAACTACCTACTCCTGGAACAAGAAGCAGCTCAGCCCCCATCCATGGCATACGTACACATAGAGTAGTAGGGAATCAGGATATTGTTATCAGATGTATAAATAAATACTGGGCAACACAAAGGTTTGTGACAATAATGTTGACCAAAGTAAATTAAGCTATCTTTGTTATAAAAAGCAAATGCTAGCCATGAACTAAACAATATTTTTTAAAAAATCAGTATATATGTATTTATATGGGTACACATTTGCTTTGTTTTGTATCCTGACACCAACCACTTGACAAAAAAGAGGTTCATCCGCAAATCAGTTATTTTGTAATAAATCATTAAAAATAATAATGAAATAAGGAATTTTTCCATTATAATTTTTTTTATTTTTGGATTTTGTACAATACATGATTGCATAACTGTTGATCCCCATGGGATTACCCCACCCCACCACACCCCCTCTGGTCTCTTTGCCACCTTTCTTTTTGTTGTTTGCCCCTGTTTAACCCTTTAGTCTTTCTTGCCTTCTTTGGCCAATCCGAGCACTTATATCAATGCTTCTTATTTCTTGGTGGCTGTTCTTTCTGTTGTTTTCTGCCTCATTTTGCTGCTCCATCCCATTATGTTTCAGGTCTTTGGTTTTAGGGACCTGACTCCCAGCCTTATGTTTTGGTAGAGCTGCTCCTCGATGGGGACAGCCATCGGCTGATGTTAGATCTCCTAGTCTCCTTTTTAGGAGCTTTGCTGTTGGGCCACTACCATTCTGTAGGTGTCCTCCCTCTGGCAATGGGGGTGTGCAGTTCCTTATTGACAGCGTCTCTGTGCCGGGTTTTTGGTCACAGCTCCCCAGTGAGTAGTAGGCGTAGTTCTTTCATGTTTGTTCTCACAGTTCATTGCTCTGTGAACTTGCCTTGCTCTTTTTGAGTCTTTTGAGGAATGTGTTTTTAGAGTCTTTCTTGTTGTTCCTCACCTCTTCTGTTTCTGTGGTTGAAGTTTGTCTCGGTGTACTTATTGCTGGTGTGGGCTCCTTGGAGTAGAGGCTAAGTGAGAGGTAAAATCCCTCCCCCCACCCCCACACACTGCACCCTGCTTCTTGGAAGGCCTCAGGTATGCAGTGCCTGTGCACCAGTCTTCCCAGGCCAGGCCATGCCCACTCCCACCACACAGGGGAATGAAAGCCAGTCGCATGATGGTGTTGTGACTGCCAGTGTCTTGGCTGCCACAAGTGTGGGCCAAAACAGACCCATGCAGCACCTGCACGCTAGCTAGAAGGGATGACTTTTCCAGACCGAACCCCGTGGCTCCATCCCAAGGTGGATGGAGCTGGTGCACAGAGGTGTAGCAGACCCGCCTTCATGGCAGGGCTGTGGGGGGCACGGGCCAAACTGCCCGCGTGGTACCCGTGTGCCCAAAATAAAGATTTTTACAAGATAAAAAAAAGTAAGAATAGAAAATGTTTTACTTTTAGGCTGGGCACATGACTTATGCCTGTAAGCTTTAGCCTATGAAACGGCCAGGTCTAAGGATTATGGTTCAAGTACCGCCTGGGGCCTGTAGAGAGACCTAGTTCCAAAAAATAGGTGAGCGTGGTGGTGCAAGCCTGTAATCCCAGCTACCTGGGAAGCTGACACTGGGGATTGCTTGAGTCTGTGGTACCCCAGGCAAAGTGAACCTGAGGTTCCACGGGCAGAAATAGCGAGACCTAGTCTCAAAAAAAAAAAAAAAAAGAAAAGAAATGTTCTACTTTTAATATATAAATATTCTAAACAATCTCTTATTCTACTTCTCTTCTGTAATGGGGAAGGGAAAAGGAGAGAAGGGGAAGTATTTTCCCTTTTTTGATGGTGGAAGTAGCTTGCTAAAGAATAGGAAGTTAGTACCTTAATGCTGAATGTAGAGCAAAGTGTCTATGAGTCACTATGAGGCTTCCATAGTCTGGCTCCATTCCCATCAACCTGACTTCCATCAAGGAAATCACAAAATTGAATCTATGCCCAGGACAAGGTGGGACAGCTATTTTATAGCTGCAAGAATTTGAGTAATATTGTAGATTCATATGGTGTGCTCAGTAGTGTACAGGTAAATGTATTACATCCAGCTATCCAGAGAGGACAAGCCCTCATATATAGAATTTGCCTATTTGCATAGTAAAAATAATCCCACTCTAACCAGTTTCAAGGTGCCTGCATGATGCCACCTTTGGGAAGACAGGCATAAAATCAACTTTCATGATTATCAACTAAAAAACCTAAGCCCATTTGACTGATCTTTTTTCCTGCTGCCCCACCTTCATCTCCTCACACTCACATCCTCCAGAAATTTTCCATGATCCTGACTGTGAAGATGATAGTATCTGCACTGAGAGGAGAAATTGCAGCTGTTTTTAGTGTTCTAATTAGAATGAATTGCCCTTGGCCAGCAGTTCTCACCCCGGTCCAGATGCTCATTCTTCTTGTGGTCCACAGGAGCAGATCATATGCCAGCTTATCAGTGGGTTTTTCTCTTTTCTGAACAAAACCCCTTTTTTTTCTTACCACTACCCAGCAAGTTATTAGAGGGCATAATTTATTCTTCTCTTTCACAGGAAATCCTAATCACAGATTTCCTAAGTACAACAATGAATGTGGGTGGGAGCATGCAAGGATGAAATGCCCATTTATTATAAACCACCAGATACACCTACACACAGAATCAAGATAAAGCTCCCATGGCTAAAGATAGTGGATCTTTGCCCTGTTCTATAGGCTGTAGACTCCTTCTTCATACTCTTAAATTCTCTAAGGACAAGGTAGAGACATAGCTCATTCATTATTGTAGCCAACATCTCAGTAATTGATTAAGTACAATGTTGGCCTCAACTCTCACTAGCCTTTCCTTGGAACTTAGCAAATACAGCTACCTCCAGAGCTCAATAGGATAGTTTAGCCAACAAAATACAAGTAATACTAAACGTGCACATGCTTAAAGTACTTTAAATGTATGTACTTCATAACAGTGATAGTAGCTCTAATATAAAGAGGCATAAATATTATATGAATATAACCAACACATAGAATCAATATTGCTCTACTGAATATTCATAATTTGTGTGTAGTGCATCTGTGATATCTCCAGGTTGATCAGAACTGAGAAAAATCAAGACAATCTGTGATGTCCATGGACCTTCCCCTGCCATGTAGAGTTTAGCCACCAGAAAGAAAAGAAAAGGTGTAACTGAGTAGGTTACGCTCTAGCAGCCATTTAAAGTTGATGGCGGACACTAATACTGTTTATTGTTTAATATAGGCCCTTGCACTTGGTGGCTAGAAAGCCCCCAACTTTGCATTTCACAATTCCAGCCACCCCGCCCATCTGAGGCAGTGACTACAATGTTTGACAATGCCACTAAAATCTAATAAATATCTGTCTCTTCCTGTGCTTCCACACCCCTTCTGAGCCCTGGGAGAAGAGCTGGCCTACTCAGCCTAACTGAAAGATGGATAGTGTATTTTCTTCCATGAGTCAGTTGATACAAAACATCAAGTTCTCATACTAAAATATTGCAAGAAAAATAATGAACAATTTTCATTCATGAGGTTTTCAGCCTACCTCTGGAGCACAAAGTATATCTCAGATGACAGAAAAAAAAAAAAAACTATAATGTCCACTCTATATATTTTCAGGTAAAATGCATAATTTCTTTGTTTTTATTAATCATCTTACAGTGCTACATTCTGTTGTATTTTGCTGTACAACAACCAACCAAACTAAAAGAGATTTCTCTTTGTAGCAGGGCCCATGGAAGGTGTAATGAAACAAACCCCTCTGATTTTTATGCCAGTACAGACAAAATTTTTGTCTTTTTTTGTACTTTTGCCAGTACAGACAAAATTTATATTAATTTCATTGGCAACCATGTTGTATTATTATTTATATTTAATTTGTAGTCAAAGAAAATGTCAAGAATGCTTTCTGAGAAAAAGAAAGGCAACTTCTGGCATCCAGAAACTGACCTAGCATTATTAGGTCAAAATTCTACTAATGTACCTAGTACCATATCTTGGTTTATGATAATGATAATAATACCATAATAATATTCTCCAACCTAACAAACCATGACTTCTTGAAGAAATGAAAGGCTCTAGGAGTCTGGAGCATCTTACAAAAGCCAACAATGGCCAAAGCTGAAACAATTTAAGCAACAAAATTAATACTATTGTATTGACTATAACCCAAAATATGAAGTAATGTCCTTAATTCCAGTAAATAAATGATGAAAGGAAAGAAAGAGGGAAGGAAAATCTCTCATACAAAGAATTCCATATTATTTGTCTAGATATTGTCTCTTCAAGAAGGCAGAACATACCTAATAGTTCCCATAAGTGTAAGTTATGCTTGGTGACTTGCTTCAAAAGAATACAGTATAGCAGGAGGGAAGAAAATAACTACAGTGCAAAAACCTGTCAAAGTCTACCTAAGCAAAGATTAAACATTGTCAGTGATAAGTCACATTGATAGAAAGTATTGAAGATGGTACTTCACATTGATAGAAAGTATTGAAGATGATACTTTTTTGGTCTTCAACCAAAAAACCACTAGCTCCAGGATAACTACAAGAAACAATATCAAGTAAACTTTAACTAAAACAGCTGGTAGGAGAAAGGAATCCAAATTAAACTATCACTAGTTGTATATGACAAAATAATATACATAGAATCTCCTCAAAGATGCTGCTAAAAACAAAATCAATTTATAAAAGCAATTGTAGTTCAATATGCAAAAGAAAGAATGAGCTGGAGAGAAAGAAAGCAAGAAAATAATCCTGTTCACAATCACATCAAATAGAAATAAAACGGTGAATGACCTACTCAGTGAAAACTATCAGATTGTTAAATAGAGGATGTGAAGTGGAAAGCTATTTCTTGTTCATGAGTTGGAAATATTAACATTGTTAAAATGGCCACTTTACCCAAAGCAATATACAGATTAAAGGCTATCTTAATTAAGACATCAAAGAAATAGTACAAAGATTACTAAAATTCATATAGAACACAAAAACCTTCAAAGACCCAAGGCATTCCTGCCAAAAAAGAAGCAGTGGTATCAGAGTCTGAGACTTCAAACTATGCTACAAAGGTATAGAAATCAAAACAGCATGGTACTAGAACAAAATAGAGCAAGGGATTGAAATTGAGAACCCAGAAGTAAATCCACACATCTCTGGATTTAGGAAATAAAAAATAGACACTAGACAAATGAGAGTTTTTCAATAAATAGTGTTGATGGTCACATGCAACCAAATGAAAGCAGATCACCATCTGCCACCTTACACAAAAATTAACTCATGGGTTTAAAACATATGACCTGAAACCATAAGATATGTTGAAGAAACGTAGGCAAAACATTCCACAACACTGGCTTCAGTGTTACCTTTGTGAATTTGTCTCCAACAGCAGGAAAGAAACAACCATAAAAAGCACTATATCAAGCTAAACTAAAAAGGTTCTACACAGTGAAACAAACTATGAGTAAAACAAAGAGACTGAAAGGGAGGAAAGTTTTTACGCATCTATCCCCAAAGGGGTTAATATCAAGATATATAAAGAACATACTACTCAATAAAAAGAAATACCCAATCAAAAAAATGAGTAGTAAAGCAAAATCAACACGTCTGGAAAAAAAAACAACAACATAAAAAAACAGATGGCCAATAAGCATATGAAAAACAGCTCATCATCACTTGTCACAGGGAAATATAAGTCAAACCCATAATGAGATATTATGTCACATCCATGAAAAAGATTCCTATCAAAAAGCCCAGAAACAAGAATTAAAGATGTAGAGAAGAAGAAACCCTTATATCCTGTTGGTAGGAATATAGATTATTTCAGCCTCTCTGAAAAATAGGATGGAGGTTTCTTAAAATATTAAAAATAGATTTACCATGTGACCCAGCAATTCTACTCCTAGATAACTACCTTACAAATGAAAAAAACAAGCAAAAAAGAATGAAAAAACACTAAATCAAAGGGTCATATTCATTCTTATGTCCATTGCAGCACTCTTTACAATAGCTAATCTAGGGAAACCACTTAACTGCCTAAATACAGAAGAATGAGTTAGAAAAATGTGATACACACACAATACTACTCAACTATTAAAAATAAAAGATGAAATTTGCCTTTTGCAACAATGAATGGAACTGGAGGGGATAATGCTAAGCAAAATAAGTAAAAAAAAAAAAAGGAAATACTAGATGTTTTTCAACATATATGAAATATAGAGAAACAAAACTAAGGTTCAGACAAAGCCAATAACAAACCGTAGAAATATGACTATTGTACTAAGTCTATAAGATGGGGAGAGAGAAGGAGAACAAAGTAGGGAGGTAGCATAGTAGATTATGATGAAGGACTGTGGGTGCCTTACTGGGAGATGTGGTATGGTAACATCGACCGGAAGGTGTGATCTTATGCCTCTGAATCATGCAATATTGTAAACCAACATTACCACAATAATACAAAACAAAATAAACTACAAACAAAACTACAAAACAAAATAAAACTACATGATCTTGCTTTATGATATTGAACTTTTGACCAACCTATAATCATTTGCACATAGGTTATAAAAAAATACGTTTTTTCTAAAGATCATAAACCTGTGCCTCTAGATACCTCTTCAGTCCTCCTGCAGGAAATGAGTGACCATCTTTTGTTGTATGTCTGGTCATTTTTGTAAAAAAAAGCTTTAGTTGTATCCTTAACCAACTGATTTCCTGAGCTTAGGGATCTAGTCTCAATAAAATATAAGTAATATTTTTAATCTAGGAATTCATTAGACTCATTGTCTATAATCTGATATTGTCTATAATCTAGTCACTATTTAAAACTCAGCTATATCATATTGAAAAAATGCATATAAGAGTAAATGTCCACAGTAGAGAAAGCCATCAACAAAATGAAAAGGCAAACTACAGAGTGGGAGAAATTATGTGCAAACTACGTATCTGATAAGGAGTTTACATCCAAAATACATAAAGACTAATACAACTCAACATCAAAACCCCAAACAATTTAACCAATAAATGGGTAGAAGACTTGAATAAACACTTTTCCAAAGAAGATATATGAGTGGCCAACAGGTATGTGAAAAGATGCTCAACATCAATAATCATCAAGAAAGTATAACCACCTCCCATCTGTTAGAATGGCAATTATTTAAATGGTAAGAAATAATAAATATTGGTGAGGATCTGCAGAAGTGGAGACCCTCATACTGCTGGTAGGAAGATATTCTGAGCTGCTATGGAAAACAGTTTGGAGAGTTCTCAGAAAATTATAAATGGAACTACCATATATATGATACAGTAATGCCACTCATTAACTCAAAAAAGATGTAGATAGCTCCATGTCCTTTGCAACATTATTTAAAATAATCAAGACAAGAAAACAAACTAAATGTTCATCAAGAAATGAAAAAGAAAATGTGGTATATACATACATACCTATGTATAATACACAAGTGTGTAGATAGATAGATAGATAGATAGATAGATAGATAGATAGATAGATAGATAGATAGATAGATAGATAGATAGATAGATAGATAGATAGATAGATAGATAGATAGAAAGTTATGATGGAACACCATTCATACACACACACAAAAAAATCCTTCCATTTGAGACAACATGGATGAACCTTGAGAGTATTATGCTAAGTGAAGTCAAACACAGAAAGACAATTATTGCATGCTTTCACTTATATGTGGATTTAAAAAGAAAAACATGGGAGCTCATAGATCCAGAGAATAAGTTGGCAATTGTCATAGTTGGGGGAGGCTGGTAGGGACAAATTCGTAAATGGAGTCAAAAGGACACAATTCCATTTATAAAATACATAATCAGGAGCATATAATATACAGCATGGCTACTATAACTGAAAATGCCATACTGTATATTTGAAAGTTGATGAAAGAATTAATCTGAAAGCTTTTTATTCTAAGACAAAAAATTATTTGTAATTATGTATGGTGATAATATTAATTAGACTTATTGTGGTGACCATTCACAAAATATACATGTATGTCATTATGTTGTACATAATTGCCCAATGAACAGTGTTCATTGTTTTGTACACTTAAAATTAATATAATATGTCAATTATATATCAATTTTAAAAACAAGTTAATGTTGAGGAAAAACAAAGCATGTTTTTCCTACACATAAAGTCTTAATTTGAAAGTCATTAAAATCACTGATTGCATACTTACTAGCTGATACTTAAAAAAAACTCAGCTATATCAAATAATATTTGTAAAATACCAGGAAATTATATAGTTCATTTATAAATATTGAAGACTCAACCTGGAGTTCACAGTTCCTCTAACATTATAGACAAAATGGATACTGTGTGTATGTAAAACCCCTAGTAAAGATTCCATAGCTTCATCAGAGTTTCCAGGTGGCCCATAGCTCAAAGAATGTCAGGCCCCTTTTTTAATTAAAAATGTATGCTTTGATCAAGTCAAACCATGAGATAATTGTCCACTTGATCAGTATTATTGTTGCTGCTTTTAACTTTGCTTATATTTCATTAGGTCCAAGTATGCTGGCATCAGTTTGCACAGCAGGAAATGTCATTGTTGAGATACTTAGAAACACAGTGCTACACTTTGTGGCTGCCACTAAGGAAAAGTTACAAGACATCTGTTGGTTCTTAGTCCTGGAAAAAGAAAGGATTTCTCCAACATAATCTGTTATAGCTGCATGTTAGTTTCTTATTTTCATTTCTCATCACCCTAATTTCTTCATCTACTTCTTGTTATTCTACTGCTTGCTCTATTTCTTTAAAGTTTCATATCCCTTTTAGAATAAAATGTAAGATAAATTGAAACTATAAAAAAAATGTTAACACCTAAAGACAAATTCTATCAAACTGCACATTACTAAATGAAGCTTCATAATGTCTTTGTTATTCTCTTTTTAAGACAAACTCAAAGTGAGAAAATAAAAAAATTAGTCCTTAACGCATAAAAAAATACTTTAATGTATAAGGTTTGCTGATGAAATGCACATTTAAAAAGTCACACAGTATATTACACCATGGTTAAAAGTGACTTCTTCAGACAATACTGACTTTAGTTTCAGCACAGTTTAAACTCAATCTTATGAATGAAGTACTTTGTAAAACTGCTTACAATTTTACTCCATTGACTGCTGTATTAAAAAATATATTGCATTTGCATTGTGGTGTTTTCTTAAAATAAAGATGTTTTATAAAGATGCCTTCTAAATAAAAAATAACAGAGTACCTGAAGAGATGGAAATAATTCAATAGCCATAAACATTATATATCAACAAAAATACATATTTCCTCAATATTAAAGGACAGAAATTCAATTTTGATAAGTGCTACAGGAACTATTTGACATCATGAATATTGACAATTAAACATTCCAGTTGGTGTCATCTTGCTTGAGGTATTTCCCATATTCTCTACTAAATGTAAAATTCACGCTTTGTAAAACCCAGTCCTGTAAGGTTAGAGGGGAGAGATTGTTAATATTTATCCTAATATGACTTTTAAGATCCCCCTTTTATATAGTCTTATTTTAAAAATTAATTTCGCTGGGCACGGTGGCTCGTGCTTGTAAGCTTCAGCCTATGAAGTGGCCAGGACTAGGGATCGCGGTTCAAGTCCCGCCTGGGGCCCGTAGCGAGACCTAGTTCCAAAAAAAATAGCTGGGTGTGGTGGCGCGCGCGCCTGTCATCCCAGCTACCTGGGAAGCTGAGGCTGGGGATTGCTTGAGTCTGTGGTACCCCGGACAACAAGAGCCTGCGGTTCCACGGGCAAAAATAGTGAGACCTAGTCTCAAAAATAAATAAATAAATAAATAAAATAAAATAAAATAAAAATTACTTTCAAAAGCCTAAATACAGATCTGACATTTAGAAATCTTTTTTAACAAATACAGGTTGAATAGAGAGTTAAATGATTTTAAAACAATTTCATGATGTATCAAATTGTACTATATTCCAAAGTTATTCAAAACTAAATGTTTATATATATATAGCAATATAGTTTTAGGTAAAGTAAAATAAGTAAAAGAAAAAAATCAAAGCCTGGATGTTTAAAGAGCAATATTTGTTAATTTGGATGAATATAAAAAATTAGGATAAAATATAGATTTTTTTTTAGAGAATTAACTTGCTATTTTCTTAAGTATACATTTAGATTACCTCCTGTTATCTTCTGTGGAAAATTATACTTGGGGGGCGTCATCTGTCTTTTGCCCATTCCATGAGATCTTGAAAGCAAGCAGTCTATGTACATGTCCCAAAAGTCCTGAGCTATGCTTAAGAAGACATTATAATGTCTTGGTCGTTGGGATTTTTGCAAGAACAGCATGAAATACCAGAAAGCATCCGCACTGTGCTCTATCTTGAGCTCCTTGAAATCTATCAGTGTCAAAGAGCAAGTCTCCCAGCACTGGAGATCAATGTCTTCTGTGATCCCTGGGCTGATACTGGCAAGGACTGACTCCCTTTTGGAATTCAAAACTAGCATTAATCGAGTTGATGAGCATCATGCAGCCCAATGTCAGACAGAACCATTTTCTTGTGGCAAAACCCATATTCTATATGGAAAGAAAAAATAAGGGTCAATGTTATTCACTTATAAAGGAATTGCTCAAGTACTCAGTGACCTACTTAAACCTGAAAAATTATAAATACATTTATGGTTTTGATCAAGCCACATATGCCTAATGTATTTGTTAGTTTTCGTCTAAGTTGCTAAAGCTCTCAGCTACTTTTGAAAGGATGTTAAAGTTCCAAGTTGTTTACCACTATTATGTTAAAATCTCCAGGAGTCACTGAAATTCAGCATATATTTATGAAGATGTGATAGGCTAGTTATATGATAGACCTGCAGAACTGAAAGAAGCCTTTAAAGCATGTGCTGCTCTAATCTTCTTCCTTTACAGATTAGGAAAATTCTCAGCCATGTGTCTCAGCAAGTTCTCAACTAGTGAAGACTCCTCACCACACTTGAACTAAATGAATCAAAATGATAAAAAGGAATTATTTTTTAAAATTTAAGATAGCACAAATCTATTAACACAAATGACATTTGACTGCTTGACCACAGTTTTAAGTGTAAAATGACTGCCTCCATTTTTATTCATAGAAATATTTGCTAAGCACAGATGTGTGGCGTATTCTTGGCTTATCTCCGGTTATTCAGGAGGTTGCAAAGATGAAAATACAAAAGACAGGAAGGCTGTACAGGTCAATTTAACCTACTGTGAGAACGTGCAGGTCAGTTACAGCCAGTAAAATCTAGAATTTTCTAATGATTTTTTGGTGCCCTTGTCCATATGGCTCAGCAAACTGCCTAAAGCCCACAGATATAAACCAAGGGTTCAATTGACCTCGAATGGACAGAGTTGGCTACTATCCCAGGCTGGCTCTGGCAACGTCTCTAGCACCACCTTGGCAGCCCTGGCGTTGGAATGGGGCGCGGGTCACGGATACAAGAGACTGGACACACCTGCCCCCCACAGCGCCGTCCACTACTGCCTTTCTCCCCCAAAAACCAGCAGCAAACGGGATAAAGAAACAAATCAAAGAATGCAAATTTCAGCTTTAGTTATTCAGTTCGTTCCATATGGTCAAGAGCTGTGCAGCTCACCCAAACTGCACCGGCAGCAGCCAAGATGTGCGGTCTAGACTCCCCGCGAAGGACGGGATGGGCACGGACTTTTCTTTCCCAGGAGTTTCAGGCCAAGCTCCGCCGCTCGCGCCCTCCGCGGTGTCTGTCACCCAGAACAGAGAGGACCCCCGCGGGGAAGGAGGCCCCACCGGCCACCCCGGCTGCTCCCGCCCGAGAGGGACGACGGTCTCCGTGCCTGCTCGGAGTCACCCCCGGGCTCCCCCGACTGCCCAGTCAAACCCGCGTCCCCGGCAGGCGATAGGCACGCGGCGCGCTCTCCGCGGTGTGCGGCCCCGAAGCCCGAACTTGCAGGGCTGAGCTGTCTCCGCCGCGCGGCGCTCGGGCACCTGGGCGTCTTGCTGACGGGTAGCGCCACCCGCTCCGCCGCCGCTGCGCCGGGCTCCGGAATCTGCCTGGCCGCGCGCGGCGCGCGCCTTTTGTAGGACCGTGAGCAGCCCGGGTGAGCGGCGGCACTCCAAGGCCCTCTCCCGCACCTAGCATCCAACCAGGCTGTGACCTGGATCGGCCCCCGCACCCCTGCCCTCCGGCACCGCGGCACCAGGACTCCTTGCAATTACAACCGCTCTGGGTACTTCCTACGCTTTCCTTACTTCTTAGTTGTCTTCTTCCCTTCTCTTTGCCCAGCGGTAGTCAGGCCACATTGAAGTCATCTTCTCACTCCACCCACCAGCCCCTAGAACCTGACTCCTAAGCAGAGAGAAACTTCACCAGATTGTGATCCTGTTAAGATACTGAAGCTCCCAGGCAGTTCTAGTCGCTAAGAGCCTTTTACATTCTTAATGCTGACATACATGAATAACCTTGTTTCATGTGAAACATGAATGTAAGTCTAAAAATGCTTACATTTACACATTTATAGAGGCTATATGTTTGATCTGTACGAAAAGTGGCATTTTCAATAAACAAGGTGAGGATAATTGGTCATTCATGGGGGGGGGGAGTGTATTCCTACCTCATAGTACTGTAAAATTAAGTTCCAGGTAAGTAAGAACTTAGATGTAAAAACTGGGTTTCTCCCAGTTAGTTGGTGTAGGCTGGGATTGTAGGGCACCTGTGGTGGGGATTCTAGATCTTGGGACCTGGCTCTGGTAGTGAGATGAGGAACCTAGGAGCTTGAGTGGTGAAATAAAGACTTACATAAGGCAAACAGTGTAAAAGCAGAACTGAGATTAGCACTCAGGTTTCCACCTCCCAGGTTTCTGATCAGAACTGGTAAAATAAGTCTGTGGAAGTAACCCTCCGGTGACTTCTTAAGTCAAATCACTAGATGATCATTTGTGGTAAAATTAAATTCTGGAGTGGTTTATCAAGAGGTCCTGGATTGCCTGAATGGCTACATGAACATAGTTTTGGAGAAAAGGGAAAGATATATAAATGAACAACTGAAGAATGGGGATGTCTTTTACTGAAGAAATAGTGTGTTGGACATAAATACACAGAAGAGTAGGATGTGAAGACAACATGAAAACAAACAATACTTTTCATACTTAGGTATATTTCTTATGAAAGTTTCTGATCCTTCTTTGACATAATTTGTCCCATTTTCATAATAGTTGCTAATTTTTCACTGATATGAGTAAGATAAAGATATAACATTGATTTAAGTGTAAAAGAGTTCATATTTAAGTTTCAGTCATATTCATTTACCTTATGTCTATGGGCAGAGTGCAAAAAGAACAAAAACATCTATTTCCTACTTAAATTTTTTAAAAACATCAAAAGCAAAGCATTATAATTTTAAAAATAAATTAGGAGTAGATTATCCTAATTATCTTGAAGTCAACAAGGAATACACAAAATATAAGTACTAACAATAAAAGAAAAATCAGTACATTTCACTACATTAAAATTAATTTCTTCATTAATAGTAATGTTCTGTTAATCATAGGATACTATAAAAAAGGTAACTATAAGTCAAGAGAAGATATTCCACAGAAAACCATGAATGCATTAGAATTAGTATCTCAGATACAAGAATCTTTAATGGACTCAAGAAAAAGACAGCAGAAAATTGGACAAAAATCTGAAGGAGGTATTCATAAATGATGAAACAAAATGAATGCATGAGGCCTGACACGGTGGCTCGTGCCTGTAAGCTTCAGCCTATGAAGCAGCCAGGGCTAGGGATCGAGGTTCGAGTCCCACTTCCGGCCTGTAGGGAGACCTAGTTCCAAAAACATAGCTGGGCGTGGTGGTGCGTGCCTGTCATCCCAGCTACCTGGGAAGCTGAGGCTGGGGATTGCTTGAGTCTGTGGTACTCCAGGCAATGTGAGCCTGCATGCAGTTCCACGGCCAAAAATAGCGAGACCTAGTCTAAAAAAAAAAAAAAAAAAGCATGAACAAATTTATTATTTTATTTATTATTATAAAGTTTATTCTGGTTGATAATTTAGGCCATAGACATGTCCATGAAAATTCCATAAAAGGTATGATATGTGGGGGGTTAGGAGGGGTGGATATGGGAGGCAGTGGTTAGGGAGGAAAGGTGGTGGGTGGTCCCCAGGGAATACAAAGGTGTGAAACACATATATAAAATAATTAATTAATTAAGAAAAAAAGGAATCAGTACAATTTCTATGCTGGGGAGAAGCAGCTCTCCTGCCTGCCTGGCACTATGCAGATGGGTCTCTTTTTCTTTCTCCATTCCCTAATAACCCTGTCCTTTTTTTTTTCTCTTTTTTAAAATTTAATTTAATTTTTTTAAATTTGCATATATATATGTATATTTATATTTGTATTACATTATTCCATTATTGTGTACCCCGGGGCTTCCCCAGTTCACTAACATTTGTTAACTATCCTGATCTTTTGTGTTCTTCACCTCCCCAGCCTTCTTCCCCCTCCTCCGCTCTCACTCCATGGTTCAGTCCCATTGGTTGTTTTCATTCTTTCTTATTCATTTGTTTGTTTTTCCCTATATCCACCCTATATCCATTTCCCTATATAAGTGAGACCATCCTGTACTTCTCTTTTTCTTTTTGACTTATTTCTGCTAATATGAGTCTTTCTAGTTCCATCCAGGTTGCTGCAAATGACATGTGCTTGTCCTCCTTGATTGATGCGTATTATTCCATCGCTTATATGTACCACATTTTTTTAGCCAATTGTCTGTTTGGGGGCATTTGGTTTGTTTCCAAATCTTAGCAATTGTAAACAAAGCTGCAATGAACATGTGCATACAAGTGTCCTTTTGAAGTAATGTTTTCATGTCCTCTGGGTAGATTCCTAGTAGTAGGATTGCTGGGTCAAATGGTAAGTCCACTTTCAATTGTTTGAGGGTCCTCCACACAGTCTTCCACAGTGGCTGGACCAGTTTGCACTCCCACCAGCAGTGTAAGAGAGGTCCTTTTTCTCCACATCTGCGCCAACATTTGTTGTTGTCCGTTTTACTTATATGGGCCATTCTTACTGGTGTAAGATGGTATCTCAGTGTGGTTTTAATTTGCATTTCCCTGATTATTAGTGATGTGGAGCATTTTTTCATATGCCTGTTAGCCATTTGTATCTCCTTTTTGGTGAAGTATCTCCTTTTTAGTTCTCCCCATTTTTTTTGAGTGGGTTTTTGCTTTGTTTTTCATAACCTCATTTTAAATAGGGAGTGAAACTTAAGATATCAATGAGACATGAACTCATACCTGTCAGGTTGTCAAGAATTAAGAAGTCAGAAATATCAAGAGCATATGAAGTAGATTAGCATCCTCCAAAAACGGGGGGGGGGGGGAATAAGTGTGTATATATTTTTTATATTCTAAACTTATATATAAAACCTAAAAATATATTTACATTTTTAATATCCATATTAATATATGGCAAAATTAAATGTTTATTTTTAAAAATATACAGCACATTAAAAATTATTATTTTATAATTATTGTACAATATTGGTCATGTTTGCATGGTTATATGACATATATTTAAAGAGATTTATTGTAAAGATTTGGCTCTCATGACCATGGAGGCTGGGAAGTCCGATTACCTGTTATCTGTAAACTACCGGGAAAACTGATATTATGATTTCAATCCAAGTCCAAAGGCTTGAAAACAATGGGTGTAGGCACCTGTCCAAAGAAGAAAGGACCAATATGCCAATTCAATCAGTCGGGCAGAGACAACAGATGCCCCCTTCCTCTGCCTCTCTGTTCTGTCCAAGCACTCAACAGATTAGATGATGTCCCCCAACATTGGAGAGTAATCTTTCCTCAGTTTGCTAATCCAAATGATGCTCTTATTAATACACCCATAAATGTGGGTTAACCAAATATCTGGGCACCTGTTCAGCTGACATGTCTAAATAACCATCAATGGAACAACAGGAACTCTAACATAGTACTAGGAAGAAGGTAAAACCTAGAAGACAAATTGACCTATTTTCTAATTCTGAACAAGTATATATTAGGTTTTTGAAAGATGGTAGGTTTTGGGGAAAGGAAGAAATGAAGAGACCAGGAGACTAGAGGAATAAACAGGCTCTTTATTGGCAGAAAGAAGCCTGGAAAAGGAGGAAGGGGGGAGGGGCATCTCACACAACCAAGAGCAGGAACCCAGAGAGTTGCCCTAGGCTGTATGACCTTGTCCCTTTATCTGGTCCTGGAGTGAGTGAGGATTTTAGCTGTCTGGGATGGATATAGTGGGATAGGGGAGTTTGGTTAGGTATGTGATGTTTTCCTGATAAGTGATCAGCTTCCCTCTGATCAGGCGGCCTGGGGAAGGTGGGTTTTTGTGATAGTCTGAGTCAGTGACTCATGGAATGGGGGTTAAGGTAATTGGTACCAAGAGGAAGGAATATGGAAGAAAGATCCTAACCTTTCATATAAAACCTGCAATAAAGCTGGGTGTGGTCACGCGTGCCAGTAATCCAAGAGCTAGGAGGCTGAGGCTAGGAATCACTTGAGTCTGCAGATTCAAGACTACCCTGGGCAACATAGTGAGACCTAGTCTCAAAAAAATGAATGAATGAATGAATGAATGAATGAATGAATGAATGAATGAACCTGCAATAAATCTTTTCATTCCTAGGAGCATATATTGAGAAAAACTGCCATGTGGATCCCAAAAAATATACACCAGAATGGAATGCTGATAGTACCACTGTTCATAAAAGCAGAAAACATTGAAACAATCAAAATGACCGCTTGCAGGAGAATGGGTAATTTACCTGTAATATACTCATATAAACTATAGTTATATTCATTATAGATGAATAAAACTATTTCAGAAGAGATAATTTTTATAAATTTTAAAGAAAACTAAAATAGAATAACTTCCTTGGCAAATAGATGCATATGCTAGTTTTAGTGGGAAGTGATTAACAGAAAGTTAACAAAAAATTCAGGAGAATGGTAGAGGTTGAGTGTATAAAGAAATAAGATTAAAATGAAATCACAGAGTTTCTATGAATGGGTCCTCTTATGATTACACATGCCAACGTATATATGTTAGGTATATTCCTTTCTATAATTAAATGATGTATGATTTACATTTTATTATGACAATAATATATTTGCAGATGTAGAAAGATAAAACTTAGTGAGTAGTCACAGTAATACAAGAGGATAGAAAAGAAAAGAGAATGTTTTTTTAACATGTTTGCTTATGGACTAACATTGGTAAATATGAAAGATGAAAAGGAGGAGGACTAGTGGGGAGTGTAAATTTGATTCAGGAAGTGTACTAGAATTCTGGATCTTCTGGAGAATCTAAAATTTTGCTAGAAGTATCACTAAGTTGAGAGGTCTTTGTCTTAATAAAAAATTAATTGCTTATATGAATATATACATTGATAAAAGAAAGCTGAGATACAGATAGAAAACTATATACACATTTAAAGCTTTATGAACTGAAAATGGAAACAATGACGAAAAGATAGATGACGACTGGATCAGCCTACAGAAAACAATATGGAGGTTTCCCAAATATAAAAATATCAAAATTGTCCCTTCTGCTTAATTCAATCTTACTTTTGCAAATAGGTTTTTATTATCACCATAATTACTTGATAGCTATTTGTATTTGTAGTTGGCATTTATTATATATATTGTCTTTTTTTTTTTTTAGGAGAAAATGTAACCTTTCTAACTAGCTTTAAAACTAGCTTTATTTCATGTTATTCTAATAGCTGACAGATAATACAATGGGCACATAATAAATATTTTTATTAATTTCAACTTCGTATTGATGATATTCACTACACTTAGGAAGTTTTCTCAGCTTCCCACAAGGTAAATTCAAACTCTAAGGTTACTTGTGAACATGTCTTGCTTTAGTGAGGTTATTCATTTTCCCCAATGCTTCCTATCTTCCATCACTTAGTTTAATTTCTGCCACTTGTGTTTATCCAATTTCTCCCTCATACAGAATGTTTCTCCAGGAAATACTACCATCATCACACCCCACAGAATTCAGAAGAATTCTGTACACAGCAGGGACATGTTGACTAATACTTAATATCTACAAAAAGAATAATTTTTCAATTCATTGACTTTCTGACTCATTATAATGAAAGACATTAATTTAAAATATCTACAATTGCAATTGCCTCTAGTAAAGCTTAATAAGAATGCATTTATTAAAGTGTGATTCAATGACTCTGGGAGAAAGAGAGCAGGAAATGAATTTGAAACAAATAAGTACCCTGCAGAGAAAACAAGTATTCCTTGACTGCTGAATAACTGAAGGGAAAGAAGGCATTATTTTTTTTCTGGAAGGAGACAAGAATGAACAAAATACTATCTCAGAGAAGGAGGAAAGGAAAGTTCAAGAGACAAGTTGAAAAAGAGAATATTAATCCTTACTCCTGCCAAAAGATCATTAGTTGGAAAATTTTTTGTCACTGTTTAATAAGAAATAAAAGCTTATCTTAGTTTAGTTTACCTTTAATTAAATTAAAACAAAGAAATTGTAAAATATAAGCATCATGTATTCTAGGATCCCTTATCTTTGAATTATTTTTTTAATAGATGCTTTATGGATTATGATAGCTCCACAGAAGTTAGAAAAGTTGTGGGCTCATGTGAAAAAAGGGAACCAGAATATCAGTAAACACACATACAGGCACTCACACATGTGCATACACACAGCATGGGTTGAGCAGTATCTTGGGTATTACACCCATCTTCTAAGCATGATGGTGGATGTTTTTATCTTCTAAATGTCATGCAAATTTCTCTAATGACCAACTGAAACTGAAATTGGGTCAAAATGGGGCAGAAGTCTCCAACCAACAAGTCACATTTAAAATGCAGCTTCTGCCACACAGGTTCCCTCAGGTTACAACCACCTGTGTGTAGCAGTTGCCAGTCAAATGCAGTTTAACAACAGAGATTTATTTACAAGGGATTTAGCAGGGAAAACAAAAAGTCCTTAAAGCCACAAGTGGCCTGATATCTTAGCCCAGCCACCATTTTCAGTCCCAAAGGTCCCAAAGACACATATCCATGATGGTGACCTTTGCCCCTCTAAATTTGAGGCAGGCACTCTGCAAAGTCCAGTCTTTCTCTGGCATCTTCTCTTTGTTTCCTCTTTCTCCAGTATTCCAAGCTGCTTTGCTTCTCCAAGGCTCCTGAAACTTCTTCAACAAATGCTGATGCAAAAATCATTTTCCAAATCCCTGGTTAACTCCAGGTACCAGTTCATTATGCCACCTTGCTATGGTGCCAAACTCTCCACACCAGCTACTTTTCTGCCAGCTACCACGGCTCACTCTTCCAGGGGGGCTTCTGCTCAGCCTGGTCACTTGGGTTACTCTATATCCACCTGCTGTTTTCTGTCTCTCCTTTCCCGAAAAGTCTCTGTCCAGTTACTGCTCCTTTCCTTTTTATCTCTCTCCCCCTCTCTCTTTTTTCCCCCCACTCCTAAAAGCCAAAGGTTCCAATTTCCTCTACACACCCTTTAGATGATACATTTTTCTTCCCCACCAGGAGTTTGCAACAAAGTACTTTCATCCTGTTTAGGCCTCCTTTACCTCTGTGTTTTTCAGATACAGCTAACAGAATCAGTACCTAAATTTTAATACTACCTATTTTGGGGTTCCAGCTTCAAAACTATCAAAGGAAAGGAAAGTTTGGGGAATATACTTTCCCAAACATTTATACAGTACCAAATTATTAGTCATACTGTTTGCCAAACATATCAAAGGAAATAAGACAATTTATCGTTTCCCAATCATAGACCTATTTAAAAAGACATGAAATAAAGGTTGATTGTATTTAGGACCTAAGAATAGGAAAATACAAAACAACACAGTGACTCAATTTTCCAAATAACCAACAATTCCACCTAAAAATCTCAGATACTATGACGCAGTTTTATAAACTTGAGCTATTAGTAAAACATGGGGTTAGGTGGACTGAGTATAATTCCTGTATACCTATAAATAAAATGGTCAAAGTTATCTGTGGAAGCCCATCTCAGAGATGAGAAACTTGTAATCTAAATCTTTGCAAGTTAAGCTCTCTGCCCCCTGCAGAAGGAACAATCTGGGAGCTGACCTGAGAATCAGGGGACCCCTAGGGGCGTAGCTCCCCGGACCCCAGGTATAAGAGTGCTGAAGTCATGAACTGCATCTTTATTAAGAAAATGTAGGAGCCCCGCCGTCAGATTCTGTATTTTAATTAGATTCTCTGTGGAGAGTCACTGAGATACTAGAATGAGCCCGAGGCAAGGAAAACTGGGAGAACCAGATAGGCTTTACAATCAAGGAACAACCTAGGGTGACTTGTAACCAACTTTTATTATCCCGATTCCCTAAAAATGATTGCTTAGGAATGTTTAGTAGTATCTAATGATAATCTATTTTCTCTTAAGATACTGATTTCTGTCTTTCGCGTTATAGTCCTCACGGGCTCATGATAATTACCCTCACACGGTCACTTCTGCCTCTCACTGAGATAATGCACCCACTACTCATTAGATGGCCCTCCCCTTGGAATGTTAAAGTAGCTTGTTTAACAATATAAAAAATGGCTTGCAAACCTAAAATAAAGCAGCAGATTCCTCGCTCACAAAATTCGTGTCTGTGACCATCATTCGCCTGCCTGAGTTTTTCCTGTCTGTCTGAAGCCCACACTCGGCGGTCTTTCTTGCACAGCCGGTCCGTAGCAGTTATCAGTTTTATATCCTTTCTAATTCTGCTACTGTCCTTTATACATAGCCTTGCAGCAATGTTTTATAAGTATTAGTAATCTTTGCTTTCTTGTTGCAACACTTTAATGTCTTATAAAGAAGTAATAGGAAATCGATGCAATTACTCATTTTTTCCTCTGTGAACTATAATTAATTCCCATACATCATAGATTTCATGTTCTTTTAACAAAGTGAATGTTCATTGGCCTATAAGACAACATCTTTGATAAGAAGAAAGAACTATCTTTTATCATTGAGAAAATTCTGTCAAAAGTCTTACATAGCAAAATTAGTAATATTAACATTTTTTCCTTAGGTGACATTCATGTGAGAGAGGATTTCTTTACTGAAGTAATGCAATCATCCCAACTACTGGAGAAACAATTTACAGGGCAGGTAAAGAGAAATCCAGATTTCAATTTAATGACACAAAAAGAGCTGTATTCACCATCCAAGATCGTTCCTTAGAAATTTCTTTTTTCCTTCATATTTCAAAAAAGAAAAATAATGGACAGAAGAGGTGGAAAATATCATCTCTAAATAAATGTTAGTTATTATAATAGAAAAGTTTTAAAGAATAAAAATTCATATTAGTACTCTTTCCAGAGCCCTATAAATCAATTATTAGTTTCTAAGAAGAGAAATGATAAGAGTTTGGGGTACAAGTAAGAAAAGGAAATTATGTGTTCATGCTTTAATCATATTCAATTTCAACCCCAGTGTCATATTTCCTAACAAGGGAATATTTCAGGTCATTGACAAGTTACAGATGATACATATGCAGATGTTTCACACCAAATACCAGAACCAGACTCAGATTTTTTTAAGTAAACAACCACAAAATTCTTGGATGTCTCAGGTCCTCCATTCCCTTTGGACAGGGAGTAAGGTTTGCCTCTTTCATTTCTTCATTCTCATTTGGGTGTGCAGAGGCCTCCACGAAGCCAAGAAGAGCTTATTGCCTTCCTTCTGAGTGGCGATGCAAATGACTATAGCCTGATTGCTAGCAGGGAAATTAAGTCAAGAGACTGGCTCACCAACTGCTTTGGTGGTAAAAGAGGAGAGTTTCTACTTTTAGGAAATTAGCCTTCAATTTCAAATTTGTCCAGGTAATATCTACATGAGGGTCTTCTATGGGCTGGAGGTAGGAAGTATATGAAGAAGAGCTTGCCCTGAATTTGGTCCAGTGGGGCTAGTAGAAGGGCTAAAGTTCCACCTCCAGGAGAAGAACCTACGTGAATCCCAAAATTTTGGAGGTAGTAAGGCTGGAGGTAGTCTAATGCTTCCACTCAAAGTAAACCTATCTGCTAGGGAACGAGAGGTGAGAGGTTGCAGTGATGAGACTCTTCCACATGTCCATAGGTGAATTGGCCTTAAATATCTGTCATCCCCAAGAATACAAAGATAAATTCGAGTACAACCTTATTATCTTTTTCTCCCTCTAGTGCTTCAAATCTGGAAAGACCTGAAACCAAGTTTAGCAAGTTTGGTTGGCAATTCAAATCAAATTCAAATCAACACTAGCTGAAAAAGGAAACATTATTATATAAGAACCAACACTCTAGTTTCTGAATGCAATGTTTTGGACTATAGGAATGCTTATTCTCTAAAATTGAGTGGAAAGTCTTGGGACTCTCATTCAAAGGTGAGGAAAAGCTTCCACCATGAAAAAATTTAAAAAAACACAGCGAAACAAAAAGAAACTGTTTTATTAGTTCTTTTGCTTAAGATCTGTTCACTGTGAAAGCAACCAAAAAAATTCACTTACACACAAACCTTACATTAACTTTGTTAAGGTGTCAGAAAACAAACAACCTATACTTTCTCTAGTCATAGACATATTCTTTCTTTTGTTCAGCTACTGATACCTCCTTTTGCTTCATCAGAAACTATTCATAGTAGGTCAGGAGGGACTGATATTTCAATATAACTGAAAAGCTCTGTGGATTTTTTTTTAATTTTTAATTAATTAATTTATTTTTTGGATGTTCCTCCCCCCTCCCCTTCCCCTTGTACCTACCTCCCTCTGGTCACTCCATCTCTTCTTTCACTGCCAGTTATTGGTGAATTTTTAGTCCATAGGAGTCTCCTTCTTTCCTGGAGCAATGTTCTTTTGCCAGGTGTAGACATATTTTCCTGGGACACATCGGCCTGTGCTTAGTTTTCCAGGTTTATGCTTGTTGCATGTTCAGACATGTTTGTGTCCTTTCAGTGCCTCCTCCTTCTTACTGGTCATCTGCTTCGACCCAGCTTCTGTCATAATTTTTTCCTTCTTTGTTTTGTAGGTCTGGTCGCTGGCGGTGGGAGTGTTTCTCCCAGCCGATGTTTGTGTGGAGTTTCTTGGTCAGGACAGGCACTGGCTGATGGTTGGTCCAATTCCACATGGGGCTGCTGCACGTTATTGTGGCCTTCCTCTCCACATGAAATGGGAGGTTGCCCAGCTCGCACTGAAGGCATCTCTGAACTGGAGATTCCATTCCCATCTGTGGAGACCTTGGTGGTTGTATTTCTGAGAGAATTTGTCACTACAGTTGGTCTCACAGCCCTGAATCCCCTGGATCTGAAATGTTCATTTATTCTGGGCTTTACTTCTTTCTCCTCACCTCCATCTTCATGTGTATCTGCCTCTGAATTAGCGATTTAGCTGTTTCTGGTGAGGACTTACTGGATTTGGAGACAACCAGAGAGGGTGACCCCTTCTGACCCGCCCGATGCCCTTCACCATGCTCACCCCCACCCCTCACCCCCGTTGGCCCCTGTGTCTAGCAGTCCCCCCAAGTCAGGTGCTCGTGGGAAGGATGGGCCTCTGGGGACATAGGTGGCCCAGGCAGATGTGGGTTGAAGTCCTTTGTTTCCAGCCCACTGTTTAAGGTGGCCCGGACCCCAGAGACCGCCTGCCAGTTAGAAACACAACTGGGGGCCCACCCACCTCTGGCACCCTGTTCTGGAGGTGCTGCATGGGAGGGCTGGGCTTCTAGGGACATCTCCATAGATTTTTTTTTTTGGCCTCAGTTGTGTTATAACCCGGGATTTGAGTCTATTTATTTTACTAAGCGTTATCTGAAATAATTATAGAAAATAAACAGTTCTGTGGATTATATTAATTTTTTATATTTATTCGATCCTTCCCTGTTGTAATCATTCAACTTGATCAACAAAAATGGAGTATGTTCCAGATGTCTAGTTGTCTTACTAATATCAGTTTCCAGTTCAAATAAAATATGATCTGAGAAGATCTACTGAGTATGATTTTAGTGAAATAGTAAGAACAGAAATAAGACTCTATTAGGTTGAGGAATAAATAAGGAAATAGATACAAAGATTAATATTAAAATATCTAAGGGTTCACTAGTAAACCATGAGAGAAGATAAATAGAATTATTATATATTTCACTTTAGAAGTGATATCTATTTTTAATTGCCTACATTCTTTAGAAAGATTAAGAAAAACTATTTTTAAATTCTATGTAATAAAGTGAGCTCTTAATAAGTGTCATATTTTGCTTCTTTTTTTTTTTTTTTTGCCACGGGGTCCCTCCAATATTTTGTTTCTTATAATTAAAGTTGTGTGTTCCCTACTATCTCAAACTAAACTCTTTTCCATGTGTCTTATGTAGACTATATAACAGATTCAGTGTTCACAAATACAATTCCACCCCCAAACTATAACTTCACATATATGAAGTCTTATGGGCATGCACAGGAAAATGACTTGCATATACTTATAATACTTCTTTCTAGAGAAGAACATCCTAGCTAACTTACTTATGATGTTGTAGTGATAAAGATTTTTTAAAAAGCTAAAACTATATATGGAGAGGCTAGTATAAATATTTATTTTCTTATTCTGAATTATAATTCAAATTATTTAAGAAGTCTATTTTGCTGTGATTGTTGCTTTATGAAATGTCAGTAATAATCAACAAGGAAAATGGGTTAGTAAATGAGAATCTTGAATTTACTACTTTCCTGATGTATGAATATTCTTGTTTTAGACAAACAGGAAGCATCATTATCAAATATCCTTCTGGCAATTCCATTCTTATGACTATACATGATAAAAAGTAAGCATTAAAAAAGAGAGCAGTCGGCCGGGCACGGTGGCTCGTGCCTGTAAGCTTCAGCCTATGAAGCGGCTGGAGCTGGGGATTGCGGTTTGAGTCCTGCCTGGGGCCCGTAGCGAGACCTAGTTCCAAAAAAATAGCTGGGTGTGGTGGCGCGCGCCTGTAATCCCAGCTACCTGGGAAGCTGAGGATGGGGATTGCTTGAGCCTGTGGTACCACGGGCAACGGGAACCTGCGGTTCCATGGGCCAAAATAGCAAGACCTACTCTCAAAAAAAAAAAAAAAAAAAAAAAAAAAAAAAAAAAAAAAAAAAAAAAAAAAAAAAAAA
>PVHY01008054.1:0-20479 GCA_004024945.1 Uropsilus gracilis
AAAGGGGTGCGGGTTTTTCCTGGATGCGTTTGCCGTTGGAACCCCATAGTCGTCGGTGAGAGAGGGGGTCCGGGCCAACTTCTGCGGAGGACAGACCTAAGCGAGACGCCCTCCGCGTCCAGGGAAGCGTCTGGAGGACACAGTTCTCAGAGCTCAGGAACCTTCGCCCTTCACCCCGCTACCCCGCGGCCAGGTCGCGCGCACCGCACCGCCCTGAGGCTTTGTGTGAGCTACCAGAATTCCGAGCAGCCAGGTTACCCGCTGGGGGGAGGCAAATTAACCCCTGGAGAACGGCTCTCCAGCGCCCGGCGCGCCGCCGCGGGCCGCAGCTCCCTCCCGCACTTGGCGGGCCAGGGCTCGGGGCAGAGGGCCGCCCATTCCCACTTCATTGTTACTTGGCCTTGCCTCCCAGGAAAGATGCGGCTGTATTTCTCCTCTCGGTCACCCATGCCCGAGGATGCGGGCGAGGATGTATGCCCATAAAATTTATTTCGAGCAAGGTATCTTCCGGGAGCCTTAATATGATGAGTATTCAAGAGAGAATACATTAAAGCTAATGTATGCAGGGAAGGGCGGGCAGGGAGTTTTAGAGGCTTGGAAGCCGAGACAACATGACGTTCAGGAACAACACTAAAAGCAGGCAGCCAGCCATTTCAGCTTCCAGCTCCGACGGGACGCTTCCCCTGGAGAAGGCTGGGCCACCAAAGTGGGGTCCCAATGGCTATGCATAGATGGAAGGGACATACTCAGGGTGCCTTCTAACTTAAAGAGCTAAAAACCTTCCCCACTGTATTCTAGATGTTCAGAGAAAGAGTGTTATTTAAAAACAGAGGTAATGCAGAATGCTTTAAAAGGTCCACGATAGCCCAATAATCATGCTGGTATATTATGATTCAATAATACAGGCTAATGATAAGTCATAAAACTAAGTATCAAGAACCTGTCATAAATTATTTTTCCCATTTTATAGATGAGGAAACTGAGCCTTGAGAGATCAGCAGAAAATGTCCCTCAACAGGGATCCAGGATTTGAGCCAATAGCATGAACTTCAGATGAACTACCAGGACCTGGCAGCTGGAGCTCAAGGGGCTGGCCCCACCACCGCAGGAGGCTGGGTCTATCCTGCTGGTCTATCTCCTTCTACCACGGAGGAGAGGGGAAGTTAAAGAGATAGTTCCAAAACTGCTGTGTGCAGTGACAGGGCGTAGATGAGACACCAACCTCTTTTGCTACCAAGCAGGTGGGCAAATGGTAGCATTGAGGCCCAGATTTGGACTTTCTGGTCAGTGTGAACCTGTGTTATGTGGGAAGGACTCTGAATGCCTAGGGGAGGGCCAGGAGTGAGAGTCCCTGCCTCTGATCCCCTCTAGCCAGCTGCAAAGTACTAGCTGTTTGATAATGTCTGTCAAAGTCAGATTCAACCTTGTCTGTGAACGCAGACCTTGTATTTCAGCTGATAGCACTCCAGGTAATTATTTAAATTAGTATAAATTAGAAGCTATCTAGAAATTTTTCAGATCAATAACATGAGCTTTTTCCTTATTGTTACCTACAATAAATAATAATAATTACTCTTCTTATTTACAATTTGGAAAGTCTGTGCAAGACAGTGATTATATAGATTTGCTGCCAGAAATAAAGTTATAATTTACATTTCCAAGGAGCAAGAGGATTTCCAAAGCCCTCCTAATCTCAACTCATTTCATGCAGTATCTGATATTATAAGATTCCACTTTAAAGACTGAAATTTAAGGGGACACTTGGAATCATTAGAACAGAATTTGATCAGTAAACATAGTTCCTGATATGAGGAGGCATTCCATTTAAAATGAAAAATTTTTTATATATGAGAGGGGGTTTGTGGTGATGCGCTCAGATGAGGCTCTGCAAAGGTAAACTCTGGCATGAAAAGACAGGGCACCCCTGGAACAGTGAAGGAATTTGTAGAGATGCTAGACCCCCCCCCCTCCAAGGCACTCCCTTTGGCAGTCCCATCTACCAGGGGACTGCCCTCTGGCTCAGGGTACAAACCTCAGTCCACAGGAGAGCAGCTGCAGGTACAGGTAAACAAGCAGATACACCTGCCATCTACACAACCAGCACACACAGTCACAGAGTCAATATATATTTACACATACTTGCAACATACACAAAGAACTAGCCCCACACACAGACACACAAAGAAACACACAGATAAACAAAAATATACCGACACTCAGATATACACAAAATCCTCCACACATACCATGTTCACAGAGGAGCATACACACACATGTACTCAGACACTTTCACCTATATACATGAACATCGCTGTGAATGCTTCCACATACATCATACACAGTCACATGCGTGCACATCCTCAGACACAGACTAAGGCACTGCCACTCAAAAAAGTCCATTCTTATGAGGTCAAGTTCTTTTTTTTTTCCTCCCCCACCGTCCCCTAGGTCAAGTTCTTTCTAAGGTAAAGAAGGCATCCTTGAATGAGGGAGTTGTTCAACTCTGAGGGGGGTGGGGAGAGTGGGCAGGGAGTGAAATAGAAAGCAAGAGGAAGGAAGAAAGATTTTGTTCAAACATTGTTTTGGAAAACTGTTCGGTGGG
This sequence comes from Uropsilus gracilis, assembly GCA_004024945.1. NCBI lineage: Eukaryota > Metazoa > Chordata > Mammalia > Eulipotyphla > Talpidae > Uropsilus > Uropsilus gracilis. The sequence continues at coordinate 2,603 of PVHY01008054.1, forward strand.
AATTAGAACTCTTTCAGCTCCTGTTAGCGTTTCTACCTAGTATGTGGTTTCAAACAACATCCTTAACCTCCTTTCACTTCAGTTTGCTTATCCGTAAAATGGGGAGCTTCAGAGAGTCTCAGAGTTGCTGAGGAAGCATGAGTATGATGAGTGTGACCCTCAATCCCATGATACCACCATCTGAGCCCAAGGGACAGTCCCCTTCTCCATCCTCATGACCAGTCACCAAGATGAGTTTGTATATTTAGAGTCAATCAAAATTATTCCATGTTTCATTATTTCTCTATTTACCTTTTTTCTCTCCCTCACTTCCACCAGATACTCAACTCTCCTCCATCCCCTTAGTTTCACAGCAGCTAGAAGCTGCCCATTCTCTTTCTGATCAACAGATTTCCAGAGTATGAGCAGAGGATAATGCAAACTTACATAAAGATTCAGCTTTTGGAATAAGGAAACCCAGCATATCCTTTCCTTCACATAGTAAAGACAAATTTGCCATTGGTTCACCCCCCCCAAATCTGAATGGGGAGTTCAGTGGGGACGCATCTACCAACTACCTGAACTCACTTCATTTTCATTGTAATATATTCAGGCAAGAGTGGGTTGGGTTCAAATAAACATTCGAAGTTTCTAGTATATTTTTTGGAGATGTTGAATTACCCAAAAGAAAAGTGACTATTTATTTGATATGAAATGACTACAAATTCTTTGCCTATAGTTTAATGTACTACATAATCAAGGCAGCTTATAAAACCCACACTTGGTGCCCCGCCCTTCACGAACCTGAGGTACCCATACTTATTTTTCTGAGTGACTCATCAGAAAATGGTTTCCATTTTAAGTCCCTAAAGTTCTCCATTGGTGAAATTTTGGAAAACTGGGGAGTAGAAAAAATCAAAAGGTCTGATACAATCTGTAGTAATCAAATTGCCCTCTTCCCTCTAGTAATATATAATAAACATTGTGTATTTTTATTCTCCACGCACATTTCCTCATTTCCAAGAAACTGCTCTCAAGGAACCAGGGGCCACCGTGAAATATTTCAGAGATGGTTTGTGTTTGTTTGATCGATTTTAATTATTTGAAAAATGATGTTTTCTATCTCTTTGGTCACAGAAGATCAACAGGGTGATGGAATTTTTTTTTCCATCAAAGAGACTAAAATTAGAACCAATACACTTGACAATGACTTCTAAAATATATTTAAGGAGCACCTTTGCAGAGAAATGAATTAGAAGGTCAGATTATTTCCATTGGGCTCATAATGCTGATGGCTACGTTAATGTGATTTTTAAACTAAGTTATCCTATGTTGATAGGAATAATGCTCATTTTCCTATACTCTGAAATCAGCATAATATTTTCTAAAGTTGGGACTTTGGTATATGACCTTGTTTTTTTTGTTTGTTTGTTTGTTTGTTTGTTTTTTGTCTTGGGTGAAGAAAGTGCCTCTGTTTGTTTTTCAAACAATCTGACTTTAAAGGCTAATAACCAGGCAAGATTCTCTTTCTTGCCTGGGTTGAGAGCCTGGGTTTGTGGGAGACACATCCAGGGCTCCCTTTTTGCAGATCCCACAATGTCCCTGTTCATTTGGTCATCTTCTTGAGACACCCAGTAGTACACCCTAATTTGCTGCCAAATAGGACTACGATCCTTGTCTCTGGGCACCTCAAGACTGCTAGCACCCCAAACATCATCAAGTTCATTTGCTCTCCCCAAAAACCCTGTGAAGGGTGAGCCTGCACATTTATAAAAGGGCTTCCTTAGGGGTAGACGGTTGGAGGCCAACCTGGGGCTTGAAATTCTTTTTCTCTAAGACAGATTCTGGGGTTGCCTGAAGACCTAGGCTTCCAAGAGGGTTACCAAAGTCACCTTTTTCTGGTGGCTTTCCCCCCCAAAATCTTTTTGCTGGTGACTTCATAACCATAGTAAAGAAATTGTTTCTATTTTTTTCAATTATGTTTATTGAAGGTAAAATTGGTTTACATCATTGTATTTGTTTTAAGGAACAAATGGAGGTTTGCACACCATGCCCACCACCTTTGGCCTCTGTCAAAAATAACATTTGGAAACATTTGTATGTTTTCAAAACTATTTTGGAACAATTTTAACACACCTTGTGTTGACATTGAACTTGTGTGTTAACAAATTGAAAGGATTAGCCAAGTAAGGTCTTGAGGATTCCCACATACACTTGAAATACTTGTAAATGTATTTCTTGGAATCTCCAATCTTTCCCTACATATGGTAGGGGGGTGGGGGAGGACGACAGTAAGTGGCAGACATTACTGTTTAGTTGATAAGAAGATGGTTTTTAAAAGACAGGTCAGGGAAACATTCTGATGGGGGATAATTGATTTAGTCTGGGATGCCTAATTCTAAAGTGTATCAATGTAAGGCCACCAGGCATACCATGATAACACACCCATCTAAATTCCTACCTAAATACTGGAATAGCCAACTCTAAGAATTATAACAGTGGTGTAGACAAATTAAAACGACGCTATTTAAAAGCTCTATTTACTGGATACATACTATAAAAACAAAACCTCCGAATTCAAAGTCTTCACCATCACCGCTAACAATAAAATCTTGTTTTCTGATTGCAACCTCCCTTTTGAATTACCTGATAATTATGATAGAGGGAACGAGGACTAATTCATCAGCGCAGGCCACATCCCATGCGACCCTGAACCCAAGGATAGTATTACATGATAAATCTTAACAAATGTGCATGATATTTTCCCCTCCTGGCACTTTATTTGCTATTTACCTATTGAAAACAATCCATTTTATTAAATAATTTATAGCTTCCTTTTTATATACCTTATTCTAAACCAATGCATCTGAAGAGACTAGAACATAATCTTCTTAAATGTATTACAAATTTCCACTGACTGAATTTTCACAGCCCAGCAGGATTAGTCTCCTATAGAACACAGCTGAAAAACAAAATTTTAATATTAAACCTTTGAAACTTAAGGAGAAAAGGTGCCTTGAACACACCCTGATGTTTTGGGTTTAGTGTGATAGTATTTATTGAACACGGAGATCTGGTCAGCCACAAAAGAATTGGAAAAGTCTAATAAAAAAAATCTAGGCATCACTATAAAGGTAAATCACATTTTCTATTATATTTTAAAACACATCAATCTATACATATCTTACCCAATTTCTAGTTTATTCCTAGTTTGTCCTGATAAATGACCAACAACTAGAAAAAGGTCAGAAAATCCTTCTCAGAAACAGTCATGCCTTATGTGGTTTCCTTTCCTCTTCCCCCCCACCCCCAGGACCCTTCCCACCACCTCTCACATTTGCTTCATTTGGTGATGGGGGGGGCCCCTTTGGAAATTTCCTTTGTTCTTTTTCTGCTTTGACAGCTCAAAAATAGTAACCTCTTCAATAGAACATTAAATTCAAAAGTATCCTACAGATAATTTCAATGTTACCATTTAAAGACTGAATTTGGATAATATTTTAATGGAAGGATTCCCATAACAAATAAAATACACGATGTACATATGTATTTGCAAGGACAGGGTTAGCATCTAGATTATAAATGGACATAGAATTAGTTTTCTTCAGTAGGATATCCAATAATCTCTGTAATTGCAAATAAAACAGGAAATCACAAACACATCCAAAACAGTCTGTGGAGATGCTGTCGCCCCATCTCTCTGTGCTCTATTTTCACATTTAATCCTTGCTCAATTTCCACAATGTATTTTTCTGATGTCTCATTCTGTAACCATATTCCATATGTTTGGCAATCTCTCCCTCATAAGAAGAAACTTTCAATTAATTTGGCTGCAAGTTTTGTCTCTATTAAGCTATTCCCAGAACCAATCCTTAACCCCCTAACATTATAATTAAAGCAAATTACACTTTAAAGGCATTTGGGGATGAGGTACAGCAGTAAAACATTTGTAGTTAGAACCATACTAACTGCAATATGATGGAGGGAAGGAGGAGGCAGGGAAAGCTGAGAAAAAACATGCACCAAATAACAACAGGACTTAGCGCTTGCCTTCCAAGACCATTTTTAGCTCATCACTAATAGTTAACCCAAAGTACATGCTCTAAGGGAAATCAATTTCAATTTTTACCAATTAAACACAATCTATCTGCCTACTTCCTACATCAGTGCCTCAAAAATGGTTGATTAGTGCTCCATTTTGGCGAGGTCTCCTATAAAGTTGAGAATTAAAGATGGTAAACTCTCACAGCACATCCATTTTTCCTTGATTTCTTCTCCCCACAAACAATAGCCCATTTCCTGGTCGGCTTCTGAACTGGACCCAGAAACTTCCCTTCCCTCTCAGGGTTACTGGGAGGCAGGTGGGGAGTCTCACCAGCCTGCAGCCCTAGGAACCTCAGCCCCCAGTGCTGAGAATTCGGGTACAAAACAGGTTTCCTCCACCCATAAAAGTGCACAAGGGAAGGAAAGGGGGAGAAAGGAAGGAGAGAAAGAGAGGGAAGGCTGATATTTACGCCATGACGGAATTTGCTAAAAGCAGTAGATCCTGTGTGCTCACATCTGTGTTGTGGGTATTCCAGGAAGGAGAGAAAGGCAGAAACTCTCTACAAAAGTAAATTTTCACACGCACACCCAGCTATCTTGGAGCCCAGCAGGTTACACAAATTGCTGCTTCAGTCTCTCTTCAAGCCTGGATTTCCCAAAATGGGTAATATTACTCCTTTCCTCCTCTCATCAGCTAAACTGGTTCCAAGTCTCTATGCATTCCAAAGTGTCTCAGCTCTAATCCTGATAAATTTCCTTAATTGCAAGAAAGGACACAGGACCTTCCATCCAACTCCACCACCCTCCCCCATCCAAAGCTCTTCAATTTGGAGGAGACAAGTCTCCCACTCTGAGAGATTCACGAAAGTTCCACCATTCCTCATCAAAATCAGAGGCTCAAAGGAGATTTTTTAAAGACATAATAGAAGGAAGGTTAGTTCCTCTTAATTAATTTCCCATCCCTGGACACTGCAGGTGCAGTCCTCCTCCTCCCCCCTCCACCACCGCCTCCCGGCACGGGAGCCTTTCTGGGTAATGCGGTGCTAAGTAATCACTAATTGACTGCAGCACGAGTGAAAGAAAGAGCACAAAATCCGAGGCAAACGGGAAGTTAGGACAATGGAAATATTTAGGACTTGAGGCTGTCTACACCTGGTCAGCGGGGTCATCAGGTCACTGTTCAGAATACAAGAGGCCCGAGAGCCCTGTTTGCCTACTCAGTGGAAAGAAATTGCCCTACCGGTTCCCCGCCTCCCCCAACCCCGACCTCACCTCTTGGAGGACTAGATTTGCTAAAAAAAGAAAGAATCGACCTTGGTATTTGCGAGCCAGGGAGGCGTCTCCAAGACGTCTCGAGGACTCGCAGGCGCTCTAATCCCCAAGCATTCAAGCCTACATTCCTGCCTTAACCCGCTTTGGTTTTGCCGTGTCCAGAGGGAGGGACACCAGCTTTGGCCTTCCTGCCTTCAACTTCCTCCGCGCCCGGTTTTATCCTGCCGGGGCTTTGCTCCCAGTTTCTCTCCTTCCTAATCAGTTTCAGCCTTGGGTTCCTTGCAAGACATTTGCCCCGCCGTCTGAGAAAAAGTTAGAGGAAGGAGAAAGCCCCTCTTGGAGGAGCCTGTCTCCGGGCGCCGCGGGGTGAAAGCCCCCGCACTGTCCCGGCCGCCTGCTCCGTCGCCGGGCGCAGCCAGGTCCCCTTCCAGGCGCACGGTGTCACCAACTCCGCCCCGGGTCGCATCAATTTATACCATCGGCTTGTAAGCTTCAGCCTATGAAGCGGCCGGGGCTAGGGATCGCGGTTCGAGTCCCGCCTGGGGCCCGTAGCGAGACCTAGTTCCAAAAAAATAGCTGGGCGTGGTGGCGCGCGCCTGTTATCCCAGCTACCTGGGAAGCTGAGGCTGGGGACTGCTTGAGTCTGTGGTACCCCGGGCAACGAGAGTCTGCGGGTCCACGGGCAAAAATAGCGAGACCTAGTCTCAAAAAAAAAAAAAACAATTTATGCCATCGGCTGCCCTGACCTAGACTTGGTTTCTCTCGAGTCCGCCCCGTCCGGAGCTCCGCTCTCGTCAGGTCCGCTAAGCGCGGGGAGCAGAACCCGGAGCCGAGGTTCGAAAGGGCGGGAAGCGCCGACCCGGGGCGGCCTCGCGCCCCTGCGAAAGCCGAGCCGCTCCCCAAGGGGAGAAGCGCGTTCCAAAGGCCACAGCGTCGCCGACAGCGCGCAGGGCGTTCTGCCCCCCACGGGCGCAGCGTGAAAGTGGGCACCGGGAGGAGACTTCAGGCGGGCTTCCCTTCCCTGGGTGTCCGTCGGCTCCCGGGCTCGCGCGCGTCCCCCCGCCGAGGAAGCGCCGCCGCCGCCCCAAAGCGGCACAGGGGTACGGCTCGGGGCTTCCGGGGTGAACACGCTGGGGGAAGGAACCGTAGGTGACTGAAATGAGTCGGCCAGAGCGCAGGGGGGCCGCGGCGGGGCGCGGGGCGCGCAGGCTGAGCCAACCTCCTGGCCCCTCCGTTGCCACGATCCCTGCGGGAGACGCTGCGCGCACAGCCGTCTGCCCCGAAGGAGGCAGCGCTCTCCGCGCCTACCTCCTCGGGCAAGCCCTCTCAAACCGCGGGGCACTCGGCAACCGGCGCCCGGGACCGTGCGCCGCCCGCCAGCGAGCAGCACGCGCTGGTTAGGGAAGTCCTGGTTAGCTCCGCAGCCGCGCGGGCCTGGCCTCCGGCCGGGTCTCGGCGGGGTCACGCAGGGCGCTGCCCCGGCCGGACGCTGCCCCCCGCCCCCCGCCCAGCCCCGCACTGCGCTGGTTTTCCCAGAGCGGGGACCGCAACCGGCCTAAGAAAGACCTGAGTTAGGTCCTGCTTTCTCTTCTGAGTCCTGACGCCCCATCTCTCCCGGACCCTGGGGACCACTCCGTGCAGAACTTCGCCCCTTAGCCGCTCCACCTGCCTGCTCCGGGTCGCGCTGGGGTCGTTAACCCCGCGCCCCGAGAGCGCTAGTACTGCTGCTTCCGAAATTCCCCTGCGGCCCCGGCTGCCCTCTGGGATCCAAGCGACGGGACGGAGCCCGGTGGCCCCTCGGCTGCCATCGGTCACTCGCTGACTTCAGGCGAAGCATTGCCGAGGCCAACGGGTCCCTCACATCCCCTTCTGGGCGGTGCGCAGCTCTGGTCCCAGGCTATGCCGGATCCTTGCGTTTGGGGATTTTAAATCCCCAAGCCTCGAGGTCCCAGTCTACTGTCAAGGACAATCTGGACCTTAAAAGTCGGCTTGAACCTGAAAATGTTTTTGTGACTCAGGGAAGGTTTGTAGTGCCAGGATTACTACCAAAATGTCTGTATAGGAGTCTAATTCTCTCTCTCTCTCTTTCTCTCTCTCTCTCCTCCCTCCCTCCCTCCTCCCTCCCTCCCTCCTCCCTCCCTCCCCCCTCTCTCTCCCCTCAAAAAATATAGAATTTTCCTTGACTCTACCAGAAAAAGCATGAATGGAAAAAAAGAGTGAAATTCAGACCAACGCTTGAGAACTCGAGTCTCTCGTGCAAACGAGTCCATCCCACACAACAAATGACCTGCAAGAAAGATGGTAGCATCAGGAGAGAGGGTTGTGGACCAGCTGGTTCTGGGAGCAAGTCCTTCATCCAGATCCTACCAAATACAAGATTAAACAGATAGATACTTTAGGAGAGGAGGAAGAGACTCCAAAGGTTCAGAGCCCCCCTCTCTTTGCCCCCCCCCACCACCACCACGGACAGCTCCCACCTGGTTGTCAGGCTCTTCCACCAGCATCTCCAGTACCTGGGGCCTTTGTCCTTTTCCTGGGTGCCCAGGGAGGCATCACAGGCAGTGGGTCAAAACCAAGGACAAGAGGCGAATAAAACATGTTTATGTCCTTCTCATAAGTCCTAAACTTTTCTGAGTGGTCTTGGTAGACAGGAGGAGACAATAGTTCCAAGATGTGGGGGGGGGGGGCTACTGAATTCAGGGAGGAAAGGGACTTAGGAACACTCACCAGGTAGAGGGTGGGTTCTGAGAGGGTCCTGGTGTTCTACAGCCCCAAGGGAGCTGCAGATCTGATACTGACTCAGGTAGAAAAAGAGCCCGAGTCCCTAAATCATGGGCCAGTAACCCTGTGCCATCATTTCAGTTAATGTTCCTTCCTAAGTCTATCCAAGTCAGGAAAACACACTTAAGTCTTCAAAGAGTCCTTGGGCCACACTGGACATGACCCAAGCATGCAACCTCCTTTTACACAGAGCAACCCCACCACCCAGGGCTGTGGTTTTCAGCTCCTAAGTGACCCCTGATGAGAGGCAGAAGCAGTCTGGAGACTGAATGGGGTACAGTAATCTCTACCCCAAGTTGCATTTGAGGTTGCTCCCAGTTTCCTTCCACCAGATTCTTCCTATGCCACAGCTTGCCCTGAGATGTTTGAGACAGGCAGAGAACAGATCTGATTGCCTCAAGGCTGTTAGAGAGACAAGACAGGTACCAGATCCACAACCTCTGCGCTGTGTTGCAGGAGAAAGACTGACAGCTGCCACTGAGGAACAGTCTGCCCAGGAGCGATCAGCGGTAGGAACCAGGGAGCAGAGTGTTAGGAAAGGGACAGAAAAGAAAATTTATTATATTAACTTAGAAAGTTTTCCCTTAAAGAGATGCTCCTCACCCACTTCCAAATAAAGGAATAGATTGGCCACCGCTAGCTGGATTGAATGCCCCTAGAAGCCGGGCTATCAGAGATACTGAGGCTGGGGATCCCTAGACCTGTGCCTATAAGTGCTTCAGTTGTGGTGGCTCGGAGAACTTGCCTGTGTATGTGCACTGGGGGAGGAGGTTGGAGAGAGAGAGAGAGAGAAGGGAGAGAGGAAGAGAGAGAAAGAGAAAGAGAGAGAGAGAGAACCACCCAAACCTAGAAGAATCCCTGTGGCACAGCTTTGCCGCCATCACCTGGGATTACTTTTTTTTCTCCCTAAGGCTCAAAGGCTGCCTCCCATCCCCATCCTGAGTTCCTAGCCCAGTGCTCCCAGAAGAGCAGCTGGGTATGCCAAGATCCCAGTACCAGCAATTGAATACCCAATGGCAAGATCTGGCACAAGGGGACAGGGTACGATCCACACACATCCCCAAAGTAATAATTTTTAAAAAGGTGGGACCCCAAAGTCTTCAGGAATAGAGTCCTTCAATGTTGACCAGTGCTTCCTCCGACCGGTGCCAGAGAATAGTCAAGACAAAAGGCAGGCATTGCCTCCCTGAGCCTACTGGGGACCAGAGTTTTTTCTACCTCATTAAGTTTTCCGGGCTTAGAACCCAAGCTCAGAGCCCTGGCCAACTGTAGCTGTGAAGGAGAGTTCTAGGCATTTCAGGAAATGAAGTTTCTGATGATGGAATTAAAGTTGTCTCTGAGTGAGAGAAACAAAAATGAGACAATCTGAGCGTGTGTTGGGCATTCAAAGAAAAGCCGTCAGAACAGAGCGGGTTGATGGTGTTTCTGTGTTTGCAGGTCACCTCCTGAGCACAGCTACCGGAGCATAGGCACACAGGATAAGAGGGCACAAGTCACACACCCACACAGCTACACCACTCGCAGGGCTTGACCAGCTAGCTTCCAGACGTGGAATAGCTCTGCGAGGAAGGGCTTGTATTCCTGCAGGGACGGAGAACTCACTTCCTTGCTCTAGGTGACAGTAAAGGGGACAGTGAACCACAGAGGCCTTTTACAGACACGTCTTGGTGGGAAACTAAACTCCCCAAGGCGGAGCACAGGAGTGGAACTGTTTGTCAACAATTTGCAGAAAAAGACACGAAGCCTAACTGTAGGTTATAACCCAGCAGCAACCTAAATTGCTGCTGGGGGAGGGAGGGTGTCTTGCAGTCCCTTCTCAAAAACTCCCAGGGAAGCCTCAGATCCCACCAGCCTGCCCTTTGAGGTGTCGCAGGGGCAGAAATCTTGCCGAGGAGAGCCCGGGCGCAGGAGGGCGCGCTCGTGCGCCTTACCAGGTAGGTAGGCGCCATCAAGGGACGAGCCGGTCCTTCAGAGAAGCCTGGGGGTTGTGACTCTGGGCTGAAAAAGGCGCTCCAGCAGAAGCACAGCCCCTTGGCAGGCGGAAATAGGGACACCTCCAGGGTGACAGGGGTGTTCCGCGGAACGCGCGAACCTGCAAGGCAGGACTCGCACAGGTCTGCGGCTAGGCCACGGCGGGTCCCTACTCCGGCCTCGCCGCACGTTCTCCTTTGCAGACTCCAGGTTCTGGCTGGAAAACGGAGATAGAGACCCTCTGGGAAAATCCCTGCGCTCTGTGCTCTCTGTCTCTCTGTCTCTCTGTCTCTGTCTCTGTCTCTGTCTCTCTCTCTCTCTCTCTCTCTCTCTCTCTCTCTCTCTCTCTCTCTCTCTCTCACACACACACACACACACACACAGGCAGGGAGACAGACAGATTCGGGAACAAACACCGAGCTCCGGCTACCTAGGCAATTTGGGGCGCGGGAAGAACGCCCTTGGGCGAGCAACCCTCCCGTCACTCCCCTTCCCACTCCTCGGGTCTGCCCTCGCGTGCGCAGGAGCTGAGCCGGAGTTCCCAACTTCGTCCCGTCGCTTCTCCCTCCCCCGCATTCCGCGCTGGCTGGCTGCACCGGCGGCCAGCGGACTCCCTCGCTCCGAGCCGAGCGTCCCCGGCAGCGCAGGCGGCCGGCGCCGTGGACAGCATCCACTGCGGACGCCACCGGCGCGCGCGCACTGCGCGGGGACCCAGCGGGGGCCTGGGCGTCCCCGCCGCCAAGCCCAGCGGCGGGGAACGCGCTCTCCAACTTGCCGCCCGCTGGGGTGAAGTTGCACTAGCGGTACCGGGAGCTTTGCCCGCAGCCTACGGAGACACGAGGGCGCCAGCCCGCCAACAGGCCCGGCCTTCGGTTCATTGCCCAGGTATCCCCAAAGAACACGCTCTCCGACGCTTCGGGAAAATCCTGGGGCCGGGGACGCGGAGTTTGGCACCCTAGGTTCACCAAAAGCACGATTCGGGAGGCTTTCCATTTGGGCTCCAAAAGCCCAGATCCAGGCCCTTCAAACGCACTCCGGCGGGCGTCCCTGCCCTGTGACCGCCTCTGCTCCCGGGCGGTCGGTCCCTCGCTCCGCCCGCCCCTCCGGGTCCAGGCAACGCGCAGCGTCCGGCCCGCCCCGCACCGGCCAAGGCTGCCGGCTGTCTCGTTACCGAATTAAATCGGAGAGAAAGGGGGGTGTCTTACGTTGCATCGGCACACCAAGCATCTCCGGGAGCCCCTTGACAGCCCCCTCCGCGGGGACCGCTGCGCTCTGCATCATCTCGGAGCGAGCGCCAGCGAGTCGCAGCACGCCGAGGTCGCTCGCTCTCTCGCTCAAGCTGGGCTCGGAAATTTGAAAATAAGAATGAAAACCCCAGTCAGGCCGCCAGGGTCTCGGTGGCCGCTGGAGTCACGGTGGCAGCCGGACCCTCCGCCTCTCCGGGAGGATTCCACAGGCTGGCTGCCCCCCTCCCCCCGCCAGTCCTCAGTCCGTTTCGAATCCCTTTGATCTCGCTCTCCCGGGTTGGTGCACATCCCGGGTTGAGGAGACGCTGTTGCTGCAGCTCTGGCTCGTTTCCCCTCCTCCTTCCCCCGCCCGCTTCCCTCTCCCGCCCCCCGCCACCCTTCGCGTGCCGGCCGCCCGGGAGGCCGCGGTCACCCAGGCGGTTTGATTCATTCACACTGCAGGAGCGGCCGTGACGTCGCTTTCCGCAGGGAGGCCCGCCCTTGAGCCGATCCCCCCGCCCGGCGGCGGACGGACGACCCCGGCCGGAGCAGGGTGCCCGCACCCCAAGTGAGGCAGAGCGGGCGAGAGGGCGGGGCCGCGGGGGGCGGGGCGGGGCCACACGGCTGCACCCCTCCCCCTCCCCCGCCCCGCCCCCGCCCCGCCCCGCCCCCAACCCCCGGTGCGGGCGGGCGCCCTGACTATAAATACTGCGGCTGACTCGGCCGCCGCAGCAGGTGGTCCGCGGCCGCGTCGCTCGGTCTCTCCGGGTCTTCTGGGGACTCCGGCCGGGGCTGGCGGCTCGCCTTCTCCCCTCCCCTCCTCCCTGACGGAGGACAGGGGCCGGGTGAGCCTGTGCCCCCGGCGGCGGCCCCCTCGCGCGCTCTCGGTCCCGGGCTTCCCTCCGCCAGACGGAGCGCGCTCAGTAACCAGATGACTCCATCCTCCTCCTCCGCCGCCGCCGCCGCTCTTGTCCCAGCCAATTCCTTTCCCGCCGGCGCGTCCCAGCCCTCGCTCTCTCTCCCCCGCGTCTGGCGGAGGCCCGGCCAGGGACAGCCCGCACTCGGCCCGGAGCGCGCGAGCCACGCCGCGGGCGGCCGCGGGCTGCGTCGGGCGGCCAGGGGCTGCCAGCGGGGCAACGGGGCTCGGGGCGCGTCCCCGCACGCCGCGGCCTGCAGCCCCGAGCCCGCCCCCTCCTCCCGCGCCTCGTCGGGGCTGAGCGCCTCTCCGCGGCGGGGCCTCCCGGGCCGCCCGGCCGGCGTGCGCCCAGCTGCAGCGCGCCGCCAGTCCCCAGAGACCGCCCTGCCCCGTGCGCGGCGGCCGCGGGCGCTTCGAGCCGCCGCGTGCGCACCGGCCGGCGGCGCGCGGAGGCACCGCGGGGGGTCGCGGCCAAGGGCCTGTGTCGCTTCGTGATGTTCACGGGACGCGCGGCGCTTCGAGGCTCAGCGCGAATTCCTGGAGGAAATCTGACCCGAGAGCCCACGCCGGAGCCAGGTCTCCGCGGAGGGTCTCTAGTTCGCCGTCAGACAGAGTTGGCGCCGCCCGACTGCAGGTGCGGGTCGCCAGCCCCTCTGCCACCATCCCCTCGAGGCCCTCGGCTCGCGACACCCGCATCCTGAATCGCGCTTCAGAGGTGTAGCCAGACACGAACTTCCAGAACAGCGCGGTCCAGTTCCAGCGGGAAGGGGAACTGTGTGCCCTCTCCAGCCCTCCGGAGTCCTCTGCTCCTTCTCCTGGCCTTGTCCCCAAGCAGGGGACTCTACGGCTTGTGAAGGACGAATGTGGGTTTTTTTTTGGGGGGGGGCGTGTTGGGGGGGGGCAGAGGAAAGGATAGGGTGACCGTCCACGCTTAGATTTTGTCTTCAATGAGGTCACAACTACTTTTGTGTCCTGGCTCTGGACTGGCATCTTCTCTTCCCCTGGCGACCTGTTCGCCTGCGAGGTGACACCAATGCACAAAAAAGCAAAGAATTCGGTGACATTGTCGGTATTTACCAAGTGTTTTTCGCAGAAATAGAACTAGTGAACAACACGAGGAAATGTCAGACTTCTCAGCAATGAAAGACACGCAAAACGGCGTAGTACATACCTCCTTTTTTTTCTTTTTTGTCTGTCAAATGATTAAGGGGGGGTGGGGGCTGTTGAGGGGACACATAGAATTCAGTGCTGATGAAGGTGCTCCAAAACTTGGACCCTCACAAACATTGCTGGTTCGTTTATAATTCTTAAATCCGTTAGGAAAGCAAGTTGGTAATATGTATCAAATCCACAAATTTTTCAGACCCTTTACTTCATATTACACCACTTTTTTTTTTTCACGGAAATTATCTAAAATTCAAAAACAAGTTTCACATATGAAGATGCCTATGTTTTGGAGGGGAAAAAAACCTAACTGTGCAGTACAAGAAAAAGGTTTTAATGAATTATATTAAATTTGCTTGGTTATATATTACACAGTTATTGAAACTAAATATGAAGTCCTGCAACACAGGAGTGTTTGCAAAATACTAATTTTTAAATAAACAGGATGCAGTCTCATATGATTATTAATATGTGAAAATGCTAATCAAAGATAAAAGTGGTGATAATACCCATTGTGACTAGGACATAGGGGAATTAGGAAACAATTCCATGTAGGGGATATATCAAGGGATAATGTCTTTTGAGAGCATTTTGGCAATGTTTTGTAGCCTTAAAGTGTGATGAATTTGACCCAGTTCATATAGCAATTTATCCACAGAAAATGATCAACAATATTTACAAAGATGCCTACTTATCCAACAATAGGGGATTCTTAAATAAATTAGAATAAGTAGAATTAATGTTATATAAGTATTAGGAAATATGTTTAATAAAGCAGAAAAGATTCATTAGGAAGTGGGAGGAAATACTATGAAGCAGTAGGAATTTTTAAAAAATTTTAATTAATTAATTTTTTTGAATTTCTTTTTTAAAAAAGCATTTTCTTTAAAAATGTTAAATTATCAAAGTACTTATCTTTATAGCAGATACTTTGATTTTTCTTCTTTTACCTTTTTTCCAGTTTCTTCAATGAGCATATTTTCATAATGCAGGAAAATAATTATATAGTGTGGAAGAATTACTCTCAAAAACAGTGGGAAAAAAACTGGCAAGAACTGTATCAAAATGCTGCTCAAACATGTATTGGGGGAAAGGTATGCTAAGGAGATAGATTATAGATTTGTTTTTATTTTCCAGATTTTAGAAATTTGTTATCATTTTCAGTAATATTAGTAAAAGATAAAATATATGCAGTAAGTGTAGAACATATGTGGTAATTATTTTTATAATTTAAAATAATACGTAAAATGTTTTCTGCAGCTCCTGTTCTCCTGGTATAAAGCTACCTGGGAGCTGCCCTCTTCCCTCGGCAAGCAACTAGCTTGTTCCTGGGTGGGAAACAGTTTTACTGTGATGGGGATGCTGGGGATGCTCCTCTGCCCAGGGCTGATAGAGGAGATGCCACTTTTACAGAAGAGCCCTGGGAGGTCCACATGGCATTCAGACCCTGAACTTTGGGTAGCACTCCCATGCACGCACACAGTGTAACTCAGCCAATAAATGCCCTTTCCACATTCTGGGACTTTTTTTCAGTGTCCTGTTGTGAGCTGGGTCAGAGTCACTAACATCTACAGCTGCCAAGGCATTTATTTCACCTCCACCCTGGGGTCTCAACTTTCCCATTTATAAGTGATAAAATCCTAACAAAGGCATTTCTGTGCCTATTGTTACTGTTAGTAAAATAATAATAATAATAATAATAAATAATTATGATGGTGATACATCCAATGGTAATAACAATCGACATTTATTGAAAGTTTAAAACCAGCAAGAGGCCGGACACGGTGGCTCGTGCCTGTAAGCTTCAGCCTATGAAGCGGCCAGGGCTAGGGATCGCGGTTCGAGTCCCGCCTGGGGCCCGTAGCGAGACCTAGTTCCAAAAAATAACTGGGTGTGGTGGAGCGTGCCTGTAATCCCAGCTACCTGGGAAGTTGAGGCTGGGGATTGCTTGAGTCTGTGGTACCCTGGGCAACGAGAGCCTGCAGTTCCACGGGCAAAAATAGCGAGACCTAGTCTCAAAAAAAAAATAAATAAATAATAAAACCAGCGACAAGTGCTTCTGCTTTCATTATTCCATCTGTTCCTCATAACCTTCAAGTGGTTATGTTCATATGACTTCAGTGGGTGAAAACACTAAGGTCAACAAGTGCTACCCCCAGAGAATGGGACAATGGCTGAATTTGACAGAAAGACCCTCAAGTGGAGCTTAAACCTCTGAGCTGACTCAGAAGGACCTTTCTTTTTATTTTTCAGAAGGGCTTTTCTCACTGAAGGCTACCCAGGGGCTTGACAGGTGCCATCCAGGAGCAGTGTTCCTCAGAGACCCTGCAGACTTATGTCATTCTGTTACAAGTTGGAGGGCACCAGATGATGGGCCAGTAGCAATGTGACTTTCCCTAGGTTTTAGTCTACCCAGGTGTTTGTTGGGTAGCCGGTGAGAGCACCCGGACTTTCCGAACATTTGTATGTTATGCCTATTGCCTGTTTCCAGAAACAAAACCCAACCTGTCAGTGGATCAAATTCCGAGGGAAAACTCTCCAGAAACCCAGTTTAGGAAAATGCTTCTTGCTTGCTTGTATTTGTCTACCATTTTACATTAATAAAGTTCCTCCACATATTTCATCTCATTTGATCTTCATAGTCATTCCTGGGCTTGGGTCTGATTATCAGGAATCGGAAAGGTTAAATGTTTTACTTAAGGTCAGACTGCTAGTAAGTTGCAGAGCAACTGGAAATTCAATCCAGCCCAGGACTCCCAATCTGGTGCTCTTTCCACTACACACAATAGGCCTGTGTGTCTCATTTTAGTCGTTTCCCAGAGTGGGCAAGTTCAACCGCAGACGCCAAGAATCCTGAACTCCAGTCTCTTTCTCCACTGAGGAACACTCTCCTGGCCCCTGCTCCCTGTCACCCCATCTCTAATAATCTCCTCCTTGTCTTCATTCCTCTCAAACCCTCTTTCATCATTTGCATTTTGAAACTGTTTCCTTAATTATTCTCCTGCTAGTGGAAACCTGCTCTCCCCCATCTCTGTGGCATCCTTTGATTTATCTCTGTCTAGATAACAGCTCCCAGATTCTCCTTGGGGAATTCAATTTTCATTCATTTTTCTGCTGGGCTAGATTGATATAGACCCCCTGCCCCAGTCCATATTACTCATCCCAGCAGAGAGAACTGGGGAGACCAGCCCTTAGTCTGGCCCCTGGGGAGCCACTGTCTTGTTCAGGGAGCCACAAGGAGTTCTCCAATAAAAGGACAGAGGCCTTTGCTCTTCTCCATCTGTCCACCCAGTCCTTCCAGTCATTTGTCACAGGCCCCTTTTGTGAGCCCACCACTTTATCATTTGTCTCCTTCTCTTCCCAGAACCTTCTAGGGACCCCCCACCCCCACAATGATGATCAGAAGGCAGTTGCTGCTCATCTTAAACCTGCCCCCTGTCCTTGACAGAGGAACTTAAGGGACAAGGAAAAGAGATGGTCCTGTACCTCAGCATCGTGCTTTCAAGCTCTAGCTCTGATTCAGTAAGTGCCTGAGAAACAGACAAGAAAAGGGCCCTGGGCTTCCGAGAGGAAGGAAAGTAACGATAGATAACGCTGCTGTAAGTGCTCAGTGTGTATCAACTTGCATGATCCTACAAATCTTTTGAGGCTGATAATATCACAGTCCCATCCTACAGATGAGAAAACTAAGGAACAGAAAGGTTAAGCAAAGTGCCTGAGTTTGCACCAGTAGGAAGCACTGGTTGCACAAATTGGAAGCACTGGAACCAAGATATGGTCACAAGCACACTAGCTCTGTCTTTGTCAGAGCCTCCATCATCATCAAGAAACTCTTATTTGGAGGTGTAGAGTTAGGGGTATAGTTAGGAGATAGAACCTTGGACACTAGGTTACCCAGCAAGGCAGAGTTTTGGAGCTCTGTCAAACCCTCTTGCCTTTGGCATGGGAAGCTGGGGAATGAATCAGGAAATTTGATTTTTCTCTGGCTTGAGGGATTATTCTTTTCCATCAAAAACCTCAAGTGTCTTAGATCATTCCTTAATTCATGCATTCATTGAACACCTCTTGGGTGCCAACTCATGTTAGGCCCTGGAAGGCAATGACTGGAGTGCCAACGGCAGAGAGTCCACAGCTCACTCTATTCCAGGACTCCCCACATTCCTGTGAAATATTGTCAGTAAGTACCCCAAGTGCATCTGCCATGTCTGTGCTGGGAGGGAGTTGGAAAACGAGGTTAGCAAACATTTGACTTCTGGGCCCACATTCAAATTCCAGTGTAGATATACCCTATTTGGGGTAACTTTGCCAGGTCCTTGGCTTTGTCTTCTCATTGGCTAAATGGGGGTAATGACAGCACTCCCTTCCAGACGGTCACCCAAAACCCCTGGAAGTTTTGTTCCTGCCAATATTGTTGTACCACCTCCGTTCTCCTTTGTCTTATTTTGTGCTTATGGGAGAAGTCAGGAGACAGGGACCAAGAAAGTGCTTTTTGGGGATGTTCTCAAGCAAAGATAGGAATTGGGA
>PVHY01008054.1:20579-63829 GCA_004024945.1 Uropsilus gracilis
TTTTTTTTGGAAACTGGGTCTTGCTATTTTTGCCCATGGAACCGCAGGCTCTCCTTGCCCAGGGTACCACAGACTCAAGCAATCCCCAGCCTCAGCTTCCCAGGTAGCTGGGATTACAGGCATGCACCACCATACCCAGCTATTTTTTGGAACTAGGTCTCACTATAAGGGCCCCAGGCGGGACTCGAACCGCGATCCCTAGCCCCTGCCGCTTCTTAGGCTGAAGCTTACAAGCACGAGCCACCGTGCCCGGCGTTTTAGCTCTTCTGTGAAAAGTTTCAGCTTAATCATGGCAATAGGCACTTCCCATATTTGGTACAAGCCCAGGTAGGTGGCAACTGAAAGAGGTTTTCCCTGAAGAATCAGTTGGTATCGTGAGCTGGATCACCAGGGCTGAAACCCTAGCCTGTCTCCTACCTGACATTGAAGGTAAGTTATTTAGTCCCACTGGTTCAATTTTTCTCAACTGTAAACTGCTGATAACCTCTCCCTGCAATGGTGGTGTCCTTGTGGGATAAGACAATGCATAAAAACCCCGGAGCCCAGTGTTCCACAAACAGGAGGCACTGAAATGTCATTGAAGTGGATGCCGAGCATGGTGCCTCACAGCAGTAATGGGAGGTAAGTACCCCAGTAAGTACCTTTTGCCTCCCAGATAGCCCCTCACATGTGCTGAGACTCAATGCTGTTTTCCCTTCAGAGGTTATTCTGCCCACACAACCCACCGTTATGCTCCCTTTGTATTTGTCGATCTCTAAGGCTGATTAAATCTGCGAGCTTGTTTGAAGAAAGGGCTTCGGCTCCAGACTTGGCAAGGTCAGTGTTCTCTCCAACCTCCAGTCACCAGAGGCACCCCCAAGAGGGACCTCAGAAACCAGAAACTTTCCTCAGGCTTCACAGTTTGGACCTGTGCAAACCTTTTTTTTTTTTTAACCTAAGCCTCACAAGTATAGGTGAGCACATCATCTCAAGACCACTTTACAGATGAACAAACTGAGGTACAGAAAGGTGACTTCCATCTGCACTACATCCTTGGGACTGGTTCCAGAGCCTCTGAAGGGATGGTCCATTTTCTCAGCTCCTACAGGGGGTAAGTCCAGCTGCAGGTGTCAAGGTTAATCTATAAAATAGCCCGTCATCATCTTGGCGAAGGATTTTTACTGGAGGAGCTAAACTCAGCAGTTTCCTCTCGGGAACTGACTTATAACCAAAAAATGTGGATGTGTTGGATGTGAGCAGAAGCAGCAGGAAAAAGGCCAGGAGGCTTTATGTGAGGAGAGGCAGTGAGACAGGGGTCATGATCCCCACTGTGGAAGCAGGTGGGCTCAGTGCGGATGCCTGCAGGGGGTGATCCAGGCAAGCCTCTGCTTACTGACTGGTGTGCTGCACACAGTGATAGTAGCTGCCTAATAGAGTTATCACAGGAGGGCCATGCATATTAGATCTGGACCTGGTACACGGCATTCCCATAAATGTTAACTATCTCTGGTATTCCAGGACAGGGAACTCGGAAACATAAATGTCTCTTGCTGCTTGGCCTTCTCGCTTCACAACCGACCTCACTATGAAGAGGCTTGTCCTTGGTCATCGAAGTTTATGGCTTGAAAACATTGGCCCACTGAAAAGGAACCTGGATGCTATGACTATGACTACTTTTTGACGGTCAAAGAAGAAATATTGAGACTCGGGGAGAGGGGGACAAAGATTTTCTCCTGAAGCATACCCAGGGAGACATAAATCCTGGCTCTAATCTACGTCTGAGTTTTCTGACTATGAAAAGTTATACTCTTCAAGGTTTTTTTTTTTGTGTGTGTGTGTTTGTAAATGGGGGTGGTAATGCTCGGAATTCTTCTGAGATGGGGTTGCTGGGGGATCATAGGATCCAATATGTAAAGTTCCTAAGGCAGTTGTTCCATAAATGCCGGTTCTGTCTTTTGCCCCTTCACATATTCTTAGTTTTTATCCTGTACATACAGCATTGAGTGTTTGTGAAAATGCAGATTCTTACTCAGCAGCCCAGGACCTGAGATTCTCCATTTCTAATAAGTCACCAGGAGATGCTGATTCTGCTGACCTGCGCTCCATGCTGTGTCTGGGAATGTTCTAGAAACCCATTGTCTAACATAGTGCCCACTAGCCACATGTGGCTACTGAAGCCCTGGAACATGACTGTTCAGAACTGAAATGGGTTGTTATACACTAGATTTGACAGACTTAACACAAAGAATGTTAATTATCTCACTAGGATTTGTTATATTATTTAGTTATTAAAAATAGATGAAATTCTGCCCTTTGCAACAAGGATGGACCTCTAGGTCCATCCTAAGTGAAACAAGTCAAATGGAGAAAAATAAACACCAAGATTTCACTCATATGTGGTCCATAAAGACACAGAATGAGCAAATGAACTCAATAAAACAAAAATAAACTTTTAGATTATATGACCAAATTAGTGGTTACCAGAAAGGAAGGGGGAAGTGGGGTGGGCAAATTGGGTAAAAGGGGTCAATTATATGGAGAAGGATAGAATTAGACTTTCAGTGGTGAACTTAATGTAATATATACAGAAGCTGATTTATAATGACATACACCAGAAACCAGAAATATTCCTTCAATAAAAAAATATTCTTAAATATTTTCAAAACTTGCATCACATCTTGAATTGATAACATCTTGGCTATATTTGGCTAAATAGAATTCACTATTAATTTCACCTTTTTTCTTCTATTGGCATAATTACTAGGAAATTTAAAATCACTTAAGCAGCTGCCGTTAGATTTCCATTGGACAGAGCTGTTCCACAGCACTTGGACTTGTAGGTACTGTGTGTACGTTCATATGCACAGAAAAGCCCCTTTTCCTCCTAGCAGCCAGCAGTCTGTCACACTCAGTCAGGGACTAATAGTGTTTGGTGGGTGAATGAACACAGAGGATGCCGGCAAACGAAGCCTCCCTAGAGCTGTGGGTCCACATGCTGCTGAGGAGACCTCAGCTGCAAGAAGGGGGCGGGGTGAGCAGCTGGCTGTGCCTGAAGAATGGCCATCTCCCCCTTTGGTTGACCCTGACCTTCCACCCATCCATTCTCCTTCCTCCTCGTCCCATGCTCTGCTCTTTTCGAGACTCCAATGGCAAAGAAAAAGGAATCCTGGTGTCTCCTCCCCAGGACTCTCCACATCAAGAGAGGGTCATGAGATTATCTGAGTCTGGGGACCAGATCAGTCAGGGGGGCCCACCCTTCTGCTCTGTTTCCATCCTCTACCTTCACATCACCACATAAGCTTCTCTTTGTGGTCATATCTCCTTCCCATCTCCACTGGTGCCTGGGGTGACAGAGGATAAGTGGGGGAAGTCCATCATCACAGACATAAGTCAGGTGTGAAGTTGCCTAGACCTCCCTGAGCATCTATCGAAGAGCCCAAGGGGGTCTCGGAGAATGAGATGGAGAACAGGTCCTAAAGATGCACCCTCTTACCCTACCCACACACTGGAAATTAGGGGGACGAAGGAAAGAGAATTCAGAGACTGGATGCCTCACTGCCCTTTATCCTCAGTGATCAGAGTCAGGGCAATAGGAGGTCTAAGGTTGGGGAGGGGTCTCGAGAGAGGAACAGCCACTGGAGAGGTTATGAGGAGAGAGTAGGGACCCCAAGATGCTAAAGAACTGGGCTTTGCCCCAAGTCCTTTGCCCCAACTGAGCCCTGTGCCCCAAGCCACAGGGCTCTGAGCTGATGCTGCCCCCCCCCCCCCGCACTGAGGCTAGAGTGTGTGTATAGATGGACCCATGTCTCATTCCTCAGGATCTCCCACACCTTCCTTCTCACTATCCTCCTTACCCCCAACATTAGGCAAGACAAAGAATTCTGCAATCAGGAAAACTTACCAGAGACCAGGGGAAGGATCTGTCTTCATGGTGAGGATCTGGAGGCCGGGTGCAGCTGTGGTCACTGACTGTGGGCAGTGCTGAGGGCAGTCAGGGAGCATGTGGGAGGGGAGCAGCACCTCCTTACTAGGGCAGGAGCTAAGGAAGGGGCAGGGTGCTAAAGGCAGGGAGGCCAAGCTGCTGGGTCTGCAGAGCCCACAGGAGGCCCGTCTCCTCTTTCCTCACAGGCAAGGTGCTCTGCTCCCCCTTGGAAGCCGGGAAAATGAGGGTCTGTCTGGGGGAGGGTAGCAGAGGGGCTGGAGACCGCCTCAGAGAAAATTAAATTGCACTTGAGGGCAAATTCTATTAGGGAATAGAGCCTGTCTCTCAACAGCCTGCGTCCATTTAGGTGATTAGCTCAGCCCAGCACCTCCGCCCCAAGCCGGGCAAGCTCTGGTCCTCATCTGGGGGAGCTGGACCTGTGACCTCTGGGGCCCAGCACCCCTGCTTCCCACACACTGGGAGGGCCCTTCTCTCACCACACACAGCGGGCAAACTCTTCGAAAGTGTGGGATGAAAATGTCCTGCAATGCCCACAAAAACAAGCATGGGCAACTCCAGACAGCATGGAGTTACCCTGCTTAGTCTAGGCCAGGGACAGGAAGGTCAGAGGTCAGATAAGGGAGCAATCTCTTCCCCCAGCATCCAGTGGTTAGAGGGCTGGATGACAGGAAGTATCTAGAGAGTAGAAAGGGTGATCCAGTCAACAAAGGGGCAAGAACAAAAGTGAAGAGATGCTCCCAGCCCAGGGCCTGCCCCTGCCAGGAGATGGGTTCCCAAGAAGTCCACCAGCCCCTGCCCCCTGCCCAATTTTCAGGACTCAGGTTAGTAGTGAAGATGCTTGTAGAACACAGAAAGGAGCTGATGTTGCTAGTAACCTGGGCCCTCCTAGGGAAGATTACTCAAGTCTCGCAGGGTCCAGGTTTTCTGGCCTCAGCCACAAAAACATCACCAAGGCCCCTGAGATCTCCACTCCCACCCTGTTCTAATGGGGGAGGGTTCCTAGGGCTCCAGCTGTCTTTATGACAAGAACACTGGAACTCCTGCCCTTGACCAAACTTGGGTGCTCCCACTTGCCCTAGTCACTCAGCCATGGGCCCACCTTGGGTGACAGAGAAGGTGTTCAAGAGACAGTCCATTCTCTTTAGCTTCACTCACCCAAAGCAATCTATTCACAAGAGACCTCAGCACTAGAGACCTTAGGCAAGTTTCTTAACCACAGGAAAAGGAGAGTAAGGTTGCCTTGCAGAATTACACACAAAGCCCTTATGCTTTTTTGGTTTTGTTTTTTGAGGCTAGGTCTCGCTATTTTTGCCTGTGGAACTGCAGGCTCTCGTTGCCCGGGGTACCACAGACTCAAGCAATCCCCAGCCTCAGCTTCCCAGGTAGCTGGGATGACAGGCACGTGCCATCATGCACAGCTATTTTTTTGGAACTAGGTCTCACTACAGGCCCCAGGCGGGACTCAAACCACGATCCTTAGCCCCGGTCACTTCATAGGCTGAAGCTTACAGGCACAAGCCACCATGCCCGGCAAAACCCTTATGCTTAGGGCCTGGGGAGCCCTAATCAAGTGGGTGATAATAAGTGTTGTTGTGAAGTCCTTGGACCCTTTTCTATACACTCCTTTGCTAACATTCAAAAAATGTCTTATTCACCAAGATGTTTCCAGCTCTAGGAGCAGGGCCCATCCTCTTAGTTGTTATGTACATGGAAGAAGGAGTAAATGAGCATATAAGCAATCCCTCACCCCAGCCCAAGAAAGGGGAGAAACCTGAGCACACCTGCCCTGCCCTGGGGAAGCCAGGAGCTCTCAGTTGCACCAGGAGCTCTCAGTTGCTCCCTGAGCTTTCGCCCACAGGGTCTTGTCAGAACTGGTTAGACTGTGGAACATTACCCATGTGGTTTCTGACTGGATGCTCTGTTATGTGGCTGTCAAAGCTCCACTTACCTCTCACCCCTAATGGTTCCTGGCTTTTTATGTACTTTCTGCTCTCTGCAGACATTATTACATGGGCCACGTGGTTACTGTGATGAGAGCCAAGGAAGAAGGGGAGGCCTGGGGTAGTGACCCAGACACGGAGGCACAGAAAAGTCTCAGCAGCCCCTGCTTCAGCCCTTGGTGACTGTGGTGGGCTGGGATGCCCATGTCAGATCCAAGATGCAGGCCACCTCTCCTCCTTCCAAGTCCTAGCACCTCCTCAATCCCCTCTGCCATCGAACCTCCTGTGTCTCTGGCAACAAGGGACCAGATCCTCACACTGCAAGTACTTGAGAAGCCTTCAAGCTCACCCTACCCTGTAGGATTATGCCTGCTCACCCTGCATGGTGGTGATGGGGGCCTGGAGGTTGGGAGAGAGGGGGAGTGTGGGGGGAAGATCTGGCCTTGGTGTGAACACAGCAAGTGTGGGTGCTTTCTCTTCTCAGAGGCAGTTAAGGTTGTTACCAGGCAGTTCCACACAGCCACAGAATTTTGTCTTTGGATAAGGTCAGTTTTGTGAGTGAGTTTTGAAGGTGTGTGTATGTTACATATACTTTATACTAATTACTTTTAAATTATTGTTCATACTTTCTTTCTTTTTTTTTTTTTTTTGAGACTAGGTCTTGCTATTTTTGCCTATGGAACCACAGGCTCATGTTGCCCGGGGTACCACAGACTCAAGCAATCCCCAGCCTCAGCTTCCCAGGTAGTTGGGATTATAGGTGGTGCCACCACACCCAACTATATTTTTGTGGAACTAGGTCTCACTATGGGCCCCCGACGGGACTCGAACCACGATCCCTGGCCACGGCCGCAGCTTCCTAGGCTGCCGCTTACAGGCATGCGCCACCATGCCTGACCCTATTGTACATACTTTCAAAGTGACTTTAGCATCTAGAACAACTTGTTTCCCACCACCTGTTTCTTTAACCTATAGTAATAAGGTAAGAGGTAAACTTTAAAATTCACCATTAATCTTCAAAAAAAAGTTCACTATAAGATCTTTGGAGTTTTCAAATGCTGCTATTGATGTTTAACTGAATTTTAGATTGTTAAACTATTTCCTTAAATACAAAAATAATTTGCTTTCAAAGGTTTGTTTTCTATTTGCATAATCACACTCTAAGAGAGTTACATACACTGTCAGCCCCCATACCATACATACATATACACCACACATACGTGCATACTATACTACAACACACCACACTACACCACACCATACTACATACATAATATGTAACACACACTGTACCACACACATTTACACCACACTACACACATAGCACACATATAACATACAACACAAGTGCCATACCACCCCCACAAACATACCATACCACAAATATGCACACAATATTTTATAGCACACCACACCATACCACCCATATAAATAACACATGACATACACATACCATGCCATACCATACACATTTAATACACAGCATATACACACCATACCACACTACACACATACACATCACAAACACAACATACCAAACATATACCATACATACATACATAGCATATGAACATGCATACCTGCCAAAAACACACTCACCATACCACACACATACACACACCTGCCCACTTCCCCATGATCGCCACTGGGACCTCTAACATATTCTTCTTCATGGAGTAGGCTCTTGGTAATTACTCTAGTCAGAAAATACCACATGATAGTATGTCAAACAGGTCCACCCCAATGAGCCACCCCTTTAGTATTTGTACCTTTGCTCTCCCTTTGAATCTGAACTGGCCTGCACCTACTTAAGACAATAGAGTGAAGCAGAGTAGACTCTGCCAGCGTGAGTCCATGAAAGCATGACCTCATACGCCATAAATGTCATACAAAGAACCCATTGGACTTAAGAACAACAAAAAGCAAACAACCCAATTTAAAAGTGGGCATAAAAATGTATCATTTTCCCAAGGACACACAAAAGGCACATAGAGCTATGAAAAAATGAGCATAATCGCTTCTTATAAGAAAAACGCAAATCAAAACCACAGTGAGATATCATCTCACACCTGTATTAATGGCGTACATTAAAAAAGACTCCCAACAAGTGCTGGAGAGGATGTGGTAAAAGAGGAATCCAGTCACATTCTTGATAGGTATGTAATTAGCGCATACCTTTTGCACTATTTTGAAAAGTCTTCTGGACCTATTTAAAAAAGCTAAAATTAAAAATGCTTCATGATCCAGCAATCTGATTTTGGGTATCTATCTGAAGAAGAGTCAGTTCAAAAAAACTATATGCTTTACAATGTTTATTGAGACATTGTTTATAATAGCTAAGACATGGAAGCAACCTAAACTTCCACTGATAAAGATGTGTTACACTCACAAGATAAAATACAGTTGGGTTTGAAGAAGTGATGAAATATTACCATTTGTAGCAAAACAGGAGGAACTTGGGATTACATGAAGCAAAGTAAGCCAGAAGATAAAGAAATATTAGATGATTTCACATACTTGATTAACACAAGGAAACAAAGTGGGTCAACTGACAAAGTGAGATAATTATAAACTAACAGACACTGATGACGGAAAAGAGGTTTCTGAAGTTCTGAGGGAAGGAGAGGAGGACATTATTTTTCAAAAAGGTGTGGCACTAGGAACAGGTTTGCTCTCCCACTGAGGTAAGATATCTTTTGGAGACCCCACTTGGGGACACTATTGGGCAGGGGGAGGGATAGAGATCCTGAGCTGTCCCGGGACTTCCGCTGAGCCCAGCCCTCAGCCTGCCCATTGACTAAAAGTAGCCTCACTGGTGACCAGGGCAAGGCATGCAGAGCTGCCAGCTGAGTCATGAGTGGAGGAGTCATGAGCAGAGGAGATGGGTGCTGTTGTAAGTACAAAGTTTTTGCCTGGTTTGGCAGGTAGCAACAGATAACTGAAAGAGTCAAGATCCTGATGCAGTATCATATTAAGCCCCAAATCTCAGTGGCATCACAGAGCAACAGCAGTTGGCAGGAAACATCAATGCCACCACCTCAGTATAGAAGTGACAAGTGTCATCTCCCCCAGTCTCATTGACCAAAGCTAGTCCCTCAGCCTTGACTTCGTGCAAGGGGCTAGTAGTAGAGAGAAGAGAATAGAAATGCAGGATATCACCACCACCACATTACATTCACGTTTCAAATATGTGACTTGGGAGTACTTTGATTAGTAGTTTTACTACAGTAGACATGCTCCCCATTTGATCGTTATTCCAGAAAACAACATGCTTTCGAATCAAACACCTGTATTAACAAATGAATGTTGCTGTCATATCTTTCTGAAAATTCTATTCTGCAAAAGTGACCACAAGTGAAAACTGGAAAGGTATTGTTTCAGACTTATTTCCCAAGTTCTTAACATATAGGCATGCATAGGTATCTTTGCATCTGCAATATCATTTTGCAGTTTGTTTTCATTATTTAATAATATATGGGTGCTCTTTCATGTTAGTGCATCTATTTAGGCTTATCTATTTCTCAATGATGTGAAATGCCCCATCATACTAATAAACAATGATTTGGTCTTCCATAGGTGGATGTTTACTTATTTTTGGCTGCTATATATGCTGCCATGAACATGCTTGCACACATCTTTCCATGCATGTGCAAATATTCCTAAGGGATAAATTGCTGGAAATGAATTTTCTGGCTAAAAGGGCATGCGCATTTATCACCTTGATAGATACTGCCAAAAAGAGCCTAGCAGTGTATAAATTTTATGCACAGTGTATAAATTTAGTTTCTGAGAAGCTAAACATTTTTTTAAAAACATGTTTGGATGTCTTTCTTCTCTCCGGGATGCGATGTATATCCATGAGATCTGAATCCTAGCAAAGTCAGGAAGTGATTTACTGGTAGGAGTGGAGGCTACACATTCATCCATCAGCCAGTAATTGAGCAGCCAGGGTGACAAGCAGAGAGATACAGCATGGATAGGATACAGCCCCTGCCTTCCCTGAGTTCACAGCCGGAGGGAGATGCCAAATGGCCAGCATATGCCATCACATTCAGCAATGTGAGGAGAGTGAGAAAAAAACGATGGTCTGGCGGTGGCCCCCCAAAAGGGAGAAAGAGCAGAGAGGGATGAGGAGGGCAAGGAAGGCTTCTCAGAGGAGGTCACATTTGAACCAAGACAAGAGTTTGGCAGGGAAGTATTTCAAGTAGGGAGTAGCACGCATACAAGAAGGACCAGGAAGTGTTAAGAGTTCGAGACCTGGGGAGCCCACAAATCCTGCCTGGGGGGAGGGATGCCCATGGAGGGACTCCCACGGTACTAGAGACAGCTGCACTTGGCAGGGCCTTTCCTGTTTCAGGCTGAGAACTTAGACCTCAAAACTGAGCCTCTCGTTGAAAAACACCCAAGATGATGCCCCATCCAGATGAGCGCTGCCCACAGGATCAAGTCTAGACACTAAATCTGTCCTGTCAGTCACAGAAGCAGGGCAGTGATGGCAGGAAATGTTGCTCAGGCCACAGGCAGGACACAGAAAGGACTCCTCCCAGAGAGAAACAGAATTAGCCCCATTCTCTGCCCCAGGTCTGGAGATGACAGCTTCCTTTAGGCTGGTAATCCACCATGAAGGCTGCATTTCACACTTGCCTCTCAGAATAGGCCTGCAGGGAATTACTCCTGGAGAGTGAAAATTGGAACACTTCAGGGCAATTTGTCCATTTTATCACACACATTTTAGAGCTGGTGCTTGTGGTCTGAGCTGTAGCTGTGAACGAAGCTGGTCTCAGGGAGAGGAAGATTGGGTCCCCAGAGCCCAGGCAGGGAGATGTCAGGGCAACTAGCATCTGATCAGTGTTTTAAGTGCCCCATGGAGTGATGTCTCAGTTGAATCTAAAATTGGGTTTCAACTCAAATACCCATGAGGCAGGCAGCTAGGTTAGAAGGGATACGAGCTCCATCCCATCTTAGATCTGGTATGCTCTGCCTGTATATGAAAGATGTAGTCACATTCTTCACATCCACACAGATAATGTTCACTTCCATTTTTCTTGAAGCATATCTTGTGGAACTAGAAGTTTGAGTGCAGGGAAATAGTTCACCCTTCAAAATCAAGAGTGTAAAAGTGATGATAAATGGTAACTGACCTTTGGCTTCTATAGCAGGGATGTAAAAGGGAGTGGTGGAGACCACGGCCTTGGGAAGGGAGGCAACAGTTGACTGTTGCCATGTGGGTATCAGGCCCCATGGGCACAGGTCTTCTGATGGTGCACATGGATGTCAGTCCACTCTCTTTGGTCAGTATCTCTGGTCATTTCCTTAGGATGGACTTTTAGCAATAGAATTACTGACTCAAAGGGCACAGGCATGTTTATGCATGATACAGACTGCCATCTTATTTTTCAGAAATAATATGCCATTGTACATTATCACCTTTCCAGGATCAAATTGTTCTGTTAAATGATGTGCAAAAATGTTATTGTATAAATTAATCTTTCACTTCCTTCATTATTAAAGAATAATCTTTACAGATCATTGTATTTCTTCTTTTATGAACTGCCAATTTATCGTCTTGACCAATTAAAAGTGTCTTTTAATTATACAAGCTGTAAATATTTATTTAATAGAAAAAGGAAACACATATGAATAGAAAGAAAAGCAAGTACTTCCACCACTGACCACTAACCTCTGTTAATATTTTGATGTATATGAAAACCAGGTTTTCACCTATATCTCAGTGTCCATCAGTATACATGGCTTTTCTTTTTCAAAAATTAGATCATATTATATGGAATTGTCTTTGCAACTTTATATTTTCACCTAACAATATGATACAGAAATATTTTCAGGTATAAGGAATATACAGATATGAATCACTTTGTGATGGGAATTCATTCTGAGAAATGGGTTGTTAGTGAACATTGTCATTGTAGGCCCATCAGAGTGTAATTACACAAACCTACATGGTATGTTTGACTAAGTCATCTGTATTAGCCTGAAACATCCTTAAGCACTGCATAATTTAACTGCGCATTCAAATTATTTTTAGGGGCTGTGTTGTATTCCATTGTAAATGGATGCTAATGGAATGTTAATGGTCTTCTCTTTTGGAGTTTAGGTCAATCTTATTTTGTATGTAAATACTCATAATATAATGAATCTTAGTAAATATTCTTAATTGTTTCCCTAGGATAAATTTCAGAAATAGAATTGCTGGATCAAAGGTTATGTGTTTTCTTAAGGCTTTCAAAGTATTACCAGTTGCATTACAATTAGACATTTCCCAGTTCATTTATTTTTTATTTTTTATTATTCATGTTTAAAAAAAATTTCTTACATAGATAAATGGTTGCTGGGATGCCTTCCCTCCCCCCTGCCAACCCCTGATGGCCCATCCGTTCACTCAGACTCCCCTCTCGTTGTTTGATGATTTATGTTCAGTCCATAGGTCTCTCTTCCTTTTCTGTGGTTGTCTATTTGACAGGTGAGGGGCTGTGTTCCTGGTACCCAGCATTCTGTGCGTGAAGGATTGTAGTCTTAGCTGTGCATTGGGCAGCCTGTCCGTGCTCATTTGAGGTTTAACCATGTCTTCTCATTGCTGGCTGCCAGTTCCAGTCTATTCTCCCTGTATGTCCATTGCCTCTTCACCCCATAGCTCTGCCTTCTGGTGTGGGGGACTTGCTCCCAGTTGTTTTCTGTAATGAAGTTTCTCGGTGAGGGTACCATCCACCCATGGCCTTTGTGTATGATCTCCACTCTCTCCCTTTGCAGATTTGTTGTGGAGTCAATTCCCCATCTCTCTGGACTTCCTCTTCCATGGTATGTGGAGGGTCTCCTTGTTTTCTTGAGTGGCATGTCCCGAAATGGGGCCTTGGTTCATCCATTCCTGACAAGTTTTAGGTACACTTCAGTGACAGGTCTTCACCATGGTTGTCTCTCCAATCCATTACATTCTATGATGATCCTTCTCCTGCGTCCTGCCCAGTTATATTGGCAGGATCCTTCTCTGGTCCCTCACGTGTTCTATGTCGCTGTTTGCAATGTTTGTTTTCCTTATTCCTCCTGAGGACTAAGTGGAATGAGAGTGAAATGGCAAGACCTACCGTCCCTGCCCCCACCCCCCCACCCCCCATTTTCCCTGACCCTGAGTGGATCCTATCTTACCCGCCGGCCGGTTGGGATCTCCTGGGCCGGCCCCCAAGGTCCTTGTACCAGCCACCTTGATGGCAGAGGGAGCTTGGTGGGTGTGCAATGGGTGCAGCTGCCAGTGGGTGCATGCCGATCAGGGATGCATGGCCCCCACAGGCCAAACTACATTTCCCAGTTTAAACTACCACTAGCAGAGTATGTGGGTGTTCAGTGGCAGATGTTCTCAAGTTTCTCTTTTAAGATGTTCTCAAGTTTCTCTCTCATCTTACATGGTTTTCCAGAACATTGTCATTGTCCCATCAAAAGGTGTGTTCCAGGCTACTCTTGAACTTCAGTGAGGTTTTATGCCCACCTCCACCAATGGAACAGAGCAAAAGAGATGTTATGTGGCTTCTATGAGCAGCACAAATGCCGTGAGCTCCCACATTGTTGTTTTGGGCAGCTACCCTTGGCACCCAGTCACCATACTGTGAGGCAGTTCAAATAGTCCATGCACAGACCCAGGTAGAGGAACTCGGGGACCACACCCAGATACACTGCGTGGAGCCAGCTGAGTTGTCTGCTGAAGATAACTGAGGCCCCAATGCTGGGATCTGCTCAGACTGCAGACTCATGAGCAAAAGAAAAGGCTGTTGTTTCAAAAGACAAAGCTTTGAAGGGGTGTGTTATAGCAATAATAAGGGAGACCTCTCATTTCCCCTAACTCTAGGTAATACTAGGGTTTATCTTGCTTTATTTCATTTTACCAGTAGGATAAACAAAAGCAGCATCTTTCATTTGGCTTTTCTGCTTTGGCTCATTTAGTCAATAGTCATCATTCTTGTTTATAATAAAGATTCAAAATTCTTCCATTCTATTTTACTTATTTTTTTCTTTTTACAAGAAATGTTTGTTTGTTTGTTTATTAAGACTAGGTCTTGCTATTTTCCCCAGGGAACCACAGGCTTACATTGTCCAGGGTACCATGGACTCAAGAGATCCCCAGTCTCAGCTTCCCAGGTAGTTTGGGATTACAGGCGCATGCCACCACGCCCAGTTATTTTTTTGGAACTAGGTCTTGCTATGTTGCCCCAGGTGGGTTTCAAACCTGCAGACTCAAGCAATTCCTAGTCCTGGCCTCGCTCTGTAGACTGCATGGGCCACCACGCCCAGCCCAAGAAATGTTTACTGCAAAAATTAAAACGTGGGCATTTAAGTTCGTATGAAGCTATGTACATGAGCACATCATGA
Organism: Uropsilus gracilis; assembly: GCA_004024945.1. Classification (NCBI taxonomy): domain Eukaryota; kingdom Metazoa; phylum Chordata; class Mammalia; order Eulipotyphla; family Talpidae; genus Uropsilus; species Uropsilus gracilis. The sequence continues at coordinate 34,815 of PVHY01008054.1, forward strand.
GTCACATCATGGTGGTGGGGGAAAAGGAGAGGATGAGCTATACCTGGGCTCTCTCAGCCCCTCCCCTCCATTGCAAGGGGGGAGGAACCAGGCTGTAGGTAGGGACACCCCTCTGCAACCTCCCCAGACCACCTGGACAGTAGCTGCTGAATGAAGCAGCCCCTCAGGCCTTTGGCCCCCCTTTCTCTCCCCCTCATGACTTTGGGACTCAGAGAAGCTGATGGTCCCTTTAACACATCTGCTCCAATGGGTCGTTGTTTTCTCACTCCTCGGTCTTCCCCTCCAGTTTGTAAGCACCTAACAGCAGAGGGCTGCTGCTCTCCACCTGTCTCTCTACTGTTTATTCCCAACTTGTACCCAGATATACTAAAAAAGTCCTTAAATTTTTAAAAAGGTTTTTGCTTAAAATTTTTCTTTCTTTTTTTTTTGGAGACTAGGTCTTTCCATGTTGCCTGGGGTATCATGGACTCAAGTGATCTCCAGCCACAGCCTCCCAGGTAGCTGGGATTACAGGAGCCCAGCTGATTTTTCAAAACCAGGTATCGCTGTGTTGCCCAGGGAAGTCTCAAACCCGCGAACTCAAACGATCCCAAGCCCGCTGCCTCCCAGTGCTCGGACAACAGGCGGGGGCCACCACGCCAGTTAGAATTTTTTATATTTTACTATTGTTCTATGGTGACTTTGACCTGTGACCTCACAGGTCTTTTTCCTCGTTTTTTTTTTTTTTACTGCACTCAGCTGCCTCAAGGAGAGTGAGTGAGGGCTCAGCAGGTAAAGGCAGCAGTGGGTTTGGCCCCAGAATAAGGAGCCTGCCTTGGCTGGACATCCCCCGCCCCCTAGGGCTGGCCACCTTGGGAGCTGTCCCAGGTACAGAAAGCAACCTGATGGGCTTTTGTCTCTGCTGCCCGAGACCAGCCTGGCAGACTGGCTGGGGGAGGGGCCATCTGGTGGGCAAAGCCGGTTTATGCCGCTAGCTGCCGGGAGACCCCTGGGGAAATCAAGGTGAAAGGCGGCAGTCCTGCTAAGAAGGCCCACCCCTTGCTTATCAATCAGAGGGGCTGAGACAGGGCAGAGAGGCTGGGTGAGCAGGCAGACCACACCCACTGGGGGAAGTGGGAGTGTGTGGGGGGTTTCCAGGGAAGGTCTTGCCTCCTGGTTTGGGCACCACTGGGGTGCTGGGGCCTCTCCAGCATGGCCCTAATTCTGAACACTGGGGCTTGCTGAGGAACCTCCTCTGCATTTGATGTCTGTCAAGTAACAGGTGCAGGGGAAGTAAGCAGGCTCAAGTATAGTCTTGGCAAGTGGGCACAGGTGCCTCTATCACCCTTTTACAGGGTTGCACTGTCAATTGTGTGCCCACTGGTCAGTCCTGGAGCCAGGGCCCAGAGGGACAGGGGAGACGAGCAGATCCAGGTAGATTCAGGAGCCAGGTGCATGACAAGGGCAGAGAAGCAACCCTGCAGGCAGACTGTAGACCTGCTGGGAGTCTCTAGTGGACTCCAGAGGGCCAGGCTGCTAAAGAGGTTATTTAGGGTCCATGCAAGCAAGGAAGGGAGGAGGGCTGACCCTGAGCACTGGTCCCCGGCCTTCCCCAGCTGTCCTAGTAGAGGGAGCATGCTTGGCACCCCACCTGTTCCACCCGGTGCCATCTGAGCAGAGTGAAGATGCTAAAGAGAAAACCCCAAATCGGATTGAGACCCCTGCTTCCCCTTAATGAGGTTCATTATCAGCCACTCTGATCCCAGCAAAACCCAGCAGGCAGGCAGGCAGGCAGGCAGGATTAGGGGCAGGCTCTCTAATCTGGCTCACTCCTCTCCACCCATCAGCCAGTTTTCGTGAAGGCAGGCCTGTTCTGCCTGGAGGGAGAGCTGGACACCAACTGAGGAGGCCTGGCCACTACAGACGATGGCTCCTTGAACAGAACAGGGAGCAACAAGGCAGGTGCTCCCAGAGGTCTGTCTCTGGTACACATGGGGGCAGAGGGCCTTGGGGCGAGAAAGCCTAGGGCTCCACCAAGAGAAGGGACAAAGACAGCCGAGAGCTGCATGAGGTAGAGCTGGATTCCAGGTGCAGCTTGATTCTGTAGGTCACTGGAATTGGACATGCTCCCCTTGGTAGCAAGTGAAAGAACACACTGGTCTTGCCTTAACAAAAATAATTTATTCTACAACCCTCCCAAGAGTGGGGTGGATTCAAGATCAAGCACATGGAGAGCGCCGTGGGGGTGGGACCACCAGGGAGATGATATTCCCCTCAACCCAGCACCCTTTACATTCAAAGTCAGCATCTCTGTGAAGGCTAAAATCAAGATGAAAGACCCAGCTTGAAAGTGATTAGAAGAACAGTGACTTAAAGGGAGAAGTCAAAGTGCACTGGAAGCACCCATCTTTCTCCTGCACTCACTAACTCTCACAGCTAAGTACAGAGCTAAAGACCCCAAGCCCTCAACCCCCCAATGTCCCTCCCTCAACCCAACACTAACCCCTCATTAGGTCCTGCCAAGCAGGTTACTCAGGCCCCAGCCCATATAGTTACCCGCCAGCTTTGCAATGGCTCCTTCCTGCACCCTTCTAGAGAAGTGGGGATTTGGGGAAGGGGCCAGTCGCAGGCTCTCCTCCCACAAATCCTGACCCACACACACCTCACTTGGGAGATCAGCATGACCTCCAAAAGCTTCCAGACTCCCTTCTGAAGCCAAACTACCCAGTGGGTCTGAGAGGGTGGAGGGTGGATAGGCCACAGGGGCCAGAGGCTGTCCTTCCTTCCCTGGTGAGAGACCTTAGCATCCAGAAGGGAGAACCTAGCTTGTATGAGTTGTACTCCAGCCCCTGGCCTGTCCTCTGGATGGGAAACCTTGGAAACTGTGGATTCACCTGCCCCGGATTAAGCCAATACCAAGCAGGAGGCATTGAGGTTTCAGGAAGAATGAGGCAAGGTTTCAAATAAGCTGAAAATGAGGAATTTGGTGCTGGGAGGTCAGGAACGAGCTTCCTGACCACACGTGCACACGGCTGTCCTCCCCCAGGGCTATTGGAAAACCTGGGTTCTACCACTGGACCAACAAGCTTCCTGGTTGTCTCTGAACCAGGAGCAAGGGGATGGGGGCCAGGGGGCTGGAAGAGGCCCATGGATGGCAGTCCTCCTTCCCAGTTTCCTCCCAAGCAGGATGGTTCAGGCTGTGGGGTGGCCCGCATGGCCCTTCAGGGCCCGCATCTTAGCCCGGAAGTACGTATACATGGCCAGCAGGCCCAAGAAAGACAAGGAATAGAGTGCGACGCAGAGGCTGATGTCCAGGTGGGAGAAGTCTCCCCCCAAGACCTGCAGCCACTGGCCGCCTCGGCCCCGCATGGACCGGGCCTCCAGCGCCCAGTCAGGAACGTTGACCAGCTGCTGGGAGCTTCGGCCCACGCGCCTCAGCTCTGCAGAACCTCTGGGAAGGTCCTCAGCCTGGAACTCTGCCAGCAGGATGGCTCTTGAGTCTCGCTTAGTCAAACGTCGCTGCCCTTTTGGGGGTGCCAACTCATCCCTCTGAAGAGCTGTTGTATGCTCAGGGGGTCCCTGGTCTAGCACAGTGGTGGTCAAAGGGAAGTCAGTGTGCATCTCTGGGGGTTGGCTTGGCCCAGGGCTCTCTGCTACAACATCCGGGATGCTGGATCCTGGGTCTGCTGCCATCTCAACCTTTTCAGGGCCCAGAGTCGAATTTCCAGCTATCAGCACCAGTGTTGGTGGCTTTGGGGCAGCTGCCATCCTTGGGGCACCCTGGTGGGGGTCCAGCCCACTTGCAGAAGGGCTAAGGACAAGGTTGCTCCAGGAGAAGTGGGTCTTGAAGAAGCTGAGGGTGTTGCCCAGGTCCCACACAGGTTGGCCCCCTAGTTCGTTGTGGCAGGCAGAACAGAGTTCACGGGGTGGCCACTGCACCTTGGGGAAGTGGGGGTCCTCACTGGGGGTACCTGTGGAGGGAAACACACAAAAGTCAACTACGAAACAATGGCCCACCCAGAGCCAGGCCTATTTGGTTCAGAACACCAACTTCCTCATCTACAGAAAGGCCTTCCCACAGCCCTTCAAAAGGAAAGGTGTGAGACAGACAGCTACAGACCACCAGCGCGTGACCTGGCCCAAGAGCACTCAGGAATGCTGCCTCCCAGACCGCAGAGGGTCCCCCAATGCCCCTACCTTTTCCCAGAGCAGTCTCATGAGCTGACTGCCCCATGCCACCCACCCACTGGCCCTCTGTGACTTCGCTGCAGGTTTGTGGCCCTGGGTGGGAACCCTCAGCATCATCTGTCTTGCAGTCTTTGGTTAATCTGCTAGTATTTTTCGTCTTTTCTAAACTTTCCTGAGTTTTATGCAGTGAAGATTTGTTACTTCTGTAGTTAGAGGGAAAATCTTTTAAACAAGAGTTGGTGACACCTGGTAATTCCACAGGTGCTCTCCTTTGCCCCACTGTAGCCCTCTGGGGCAGGCCAGAGTTGGTGGGATTTCCTACTCAGGTGGGTTTCAAGGGGTGGGAGCTCAAGGACCTGGGTGGGGAGAGGGCACTCGGACCCCCCGGCTGCTGGGACCCAATGCGGCAGTGCATCCACCAGCCCAACTGTTTCGTAGGAGGCACAGTCCCAAAGGGACTAAGAGGGGGGAACTGTTTCTAACCAGAAAGAAACCACAGCAATTGAGGTAAAAATCAGAGTGGTTACTTGGGGAAGTGGGCAACAAGTAGATTCCAAGGGTTCAGTGAGAAGCAGCAGTGAAATGAGCACTCAGCTTGTACCTGCTGTGTCGTTATTAGTTTGATGTGAAAGGACCAACTCCTTTTGGTCCCTGAGGAGAGGCCCAGCTCCTGGCCCTCCCTGGGCAGCTGGGTCCTGAGGGGAGCTGGGAGCCTGCTGAGGTCACGGGGCTGGAGGGTCAAATGGAGCATTTGGTGGCAGGGGCCGGGTGGGAGGAGACAGGCACGTGTCTTCTTTTCAGTCCACCAGGAGGCCCCGTGAGACCAGACCGAGTGCAGCCGCCAGAGCCAGCACCTGCTCCATTCAGCTCCTTTAACCTCATGCCCCAGGCCTGAGCCCCACCTCCCACCTCACTCCCCACAGACCGGCTGGCTGTCCACAGATGGCTCCCCCAGCCACCGCCAGCTTCTGGTTACCTCCTGGTGTTTAAAGCTTTTGCTCTCTAGATCCATCAGGGACAGAAAACACTACATATGAGGGATTGTTAGAAGACAAGGCCTCCCCTTGCGGGAATCAGTCTCTGGTCTTTTCTGGCACATCGTAACACGAGACCTTCATCCCTCTCACAGAAGTGGAAAAGCATAGCTCTCTCCTCCTTAGTTTGAGAAAGAGCAGGGCAGACAGAAAGCAGAGCAGGGGAGCCAGGGGAAGGCGGCCAGTAGGCCAGAAGAGAGACCCTGTGCAGGGAAAGAGAACAATGGTATCAAACACCAGGGTCCCAGCCTGTCAAGGCCGCCTTAGTTTCCTCATCTAGAAAATGGATCTTAGGATACTGACATGTCCGCAGGGCTGGTAGAGCAAGGGAGAGGATTCTGTGCACTGTGAAGCACCATGAAACAGAGTATTATTGGGGAACGGCTAGGGGAAGGTTTACCTCTAGTCCTATATGCCAAAGATCCCCACCTCAGTCACCCTCTGTAGGAGCCTCCAGCCTTGGCAGGGGCCCCTCCATACCTGCAAGGCGAGTATTGACCCTGTTGTGGCTGGACCAGAGCCAGAGGACAGCACTGTCTGGACTCCCCACTTTGTGCATGGAGGTAGCAGCCATCTGCTCGAAGTGGTTGGCGCAGTCTTGGCAGCCAAAGAAGTAACGGATGTAGCCCCGGATGGACTGCAGGACCTCCTGGGCCTTGGCTGCAAGAGAGAGGGGATAGTGGCCAGAGTCAGGCTGCCTGCCCCTGGAGTCCTGCCTCCACAGGCCCTCCACAGGCACCACGGCACAGTACAGGGCCTGGCCCATGTCTCCTCACCCACCTCACCCACATCCCCACCTTCTAGCTAGATGGAACCTCTCCTCCCAAACCCCTAAGCCCTGGTTTCCCTTCTCAGTCACTCATGCAGGCTTCATCACTTATGAACACTCAGGATAAGGTCCAAAGTCCTCAGCAGAACTTTAAGGCTCCCTGTGAGGCTGGGGTGTGAGGGCAGGGCCTGGTATCTACCACCAAACCCTGGACTCCCACTCTGCCCACCTGTTTTGGGCTTCCTGACTGGCTCTGCAGGTGCCTCTGGCATTTCATCTGGAGTCCATCCTGATAAGAGTCTGTGTACCCCGATGTTTCCCATAAAAAATGTCACAGGAAGGAAATCCCTCTGAACCCAATGCCTTAGTATTTTCTCTTCACCTACAATGCTTTGCTCTCTTCAGCCCAATTCAACCTGGTCTTTCCTCTGCTCCAGCTCCTGGCAGACAGCTCCTGGCAGACAGTTCCTCCTCCTCCTTCCCCTCCAGCAGTAAACGGCATCCCCCTGGCTTGAAACACTCATTTTCAGACCCCCAAAACTTAAAATATCCTCCTCAAAACATTCAGTTTGGGGGGCCCTCTTGAAATTGTCATAGCAGCTCCCTTCGCCCTTCTCCTGGCCCAGCCAGACCCTTGAGCTGAGGTCGAGATGCGGCGGTGCCCAGGGCTTGACCTTAACACTATGTCTGCCTACCAATGAGCCTGTCTGACCCCCTGGTTCTGTCATCTGTAAGCCAGGCCACACTGAAAGCTCTGCCCTGAACCACTCCCAAGCCCAGACTCACCTGTCTATATCTCCATGCCGATTGCAATAGGCACCAAACTGCCCACTGATTCTGATTCCTTCATCTCTCCCCCGACTCCTGTGTCCTTGCCAAGACCATCACCTAGCAGACTCTTGACGGACAACTCACCGAGTCCTGCATACTCTCCACCCATCCACCACTGAGTCATAGCAGGGTGACCTTCAAAATATTCCCAAGTCTCAGCTCTTTTCCCACCTGCAAACCCCACCCACAGTTTGGTTCTGGGCCACTGCTGCCTCTCCCAGACTAGTGGCACAATTTCCAAGCTGACAGTCTTGCTTCTGCCTTGCCCCATTGCTGTCCACCCTCTACCCAGTAATCTTTTAAGAGCATTAGCCATTTGTGCCACTCCCTTGCAGAGACTCTCCAGAAATTTCTCACAATGCTGAAAGCAAGCCCAACCCCTCCCTCACCAGGACCCAAGGTATTTACTACTTTCTTCCATCCTGCCTCCCTCTTCAGCCTTGTCTCACCCCCTCCCCGTCACAAGCTCTCCCACGCATCTCCTGGTTCTGCAATCATGCCAGATGAGTTCTCTGCTTTTGCTAGATCCTGAGCCATGTTATAGGTTGAAGTGGGCCCCCCATTGTTCATAAGTTGAAGGCTTAACCCTTAGCATCTCAGAATGCGACTATTTGGTATTTTTTGTTTGTTTGTATTTGTTACTGTTTGTTTGTTTGTTTGTTTGTTTGTTTGTTTTAAGACTAGGTCTCGCTATTTTGCCTGGGGAACCGCAGGCTCACATTGCCCGGGGTACTGCAGGTTCATGTTGCCCGGGGTACCACAGACACAAGCAATCCCCAGCCTCAGCTTCCCAGGTAGCTGGGATTACAAGCACGTGCCACCACGCCCAGCTGTTTTTTGGTAGTAGGTCTTGCTATGTTGCCCGGGTGGGTCTCGAACCCACGGACTCAAGTGATTCCCAGTCCCAGCCGCACTCCAGAGGCTTGAGCTTAAAGGCACGTGCCCGGCTTAAAGGCAAGCTGGTGCCCAGCTTGAATGTGACTATTTGGACAGAGGACCTTGAAAGAAGTGATTAAAAGGACCTCACTAGCAGAAGGTCATGAACCCAGGAGAGGACTCAGGAGAAACCAACCCTGACAACACTCTGATCTTGGACTTTCCAAATTGTGAGAAAATTAATTTTCTGTTCAGGCCACCAGGGTGTGCTACTTTGTTATGGCAGCCCCAGCAAACTCCTCCAGCCTGGGAGGCATTCATGGCTGCTTCTCTCCCGCCTGTCATACTCAACACAGCGTCACCCCACAGAGAAGCCTTCCCCTGCTGCACTGATCCCACACAGCACCCTTCCTGGCCCTTCCCCTACACCATGTTGTCTGTCTTCACAGCCTCAATCATGGCACCTGATGTGAGCATCTGTGTGGTCAGCTGCCTCTGGTATATTTTCCTCTGGAGGCAGGGACTTCCCCTTCCAATCAGCATTGGACCCCACCTCTCAAGCCATGCCTAGCACCTTCGGATACTCCACAGATACTGGCTGACAGAACAACAGACCATCCACACCTCTGACAGCTCCTCTTCTGCCTCTGCCTTGGTGGGACACTCCCTTCTGCCCAACTTCTATTCACCCATCCACTCCCAAATTACCTCTGCTTGCCCTTCCTGACAGCACGGGGCTTCTCTCCTGCAGGGCTCTGGCCCTAGCATGCACCACTGTGCCCACCTGTCCCTCAGTCAGTTCACTGAGAGCATGGCCTGTGTGGGCCAAGCCGGGCCTGAAACAACCCTGCTCTTCAGTGGATGTGGACTAGATCAAGGGCCCAACCTTCTCGTCATTCTGTAGGGGAGAGTGCGTGGGGTGAGGAAAGCATTTGCCTAGTTTGGGGGGGGGAAACAGGGTAGGAGGGACAACATGTCTTCCCAAGGAAACAATAAAATTGTTCAAAGTATATGGCACCAGCAAGTAAACTTTGAAATAGATGCAGTTCTTATCGTCACAGGTATATAAAGAGTAGAAGCACAAGATTTTCATGAAGACTGAAGACAAGCAAGCTTGGAGAGCTAAGGAAGCCAGTGAGAAGCCTCAGGCCACTGAGGTCTCCTTGCCCGGCAGTCCCAGGGCAGCGGATAGGGCTGGTGGCTCCTCCAGGGCCTCCCTGTTCTGGTGCTGTGGGTCATGAACACCAACTGCAAATCATGGCCTTCAGCAGGGAGCCCACAGAGGACTATCTGGGGCTGGGCTGAGGTACAGGGCACACAGCCCCAGACTCACCTGTCTCCTGTGAGTGGTCTACATCTTGTCGAGCTGCCTGCACAGTCAGGAAGTGGAAGAGGACCCACAGGGAGCAGGGGAAGCCCCGGAAGTGTGGCTCACTCCCCTGGCAGCCGACCCAGTTCACCTTCTTGGCAAGCACAGCACCCTAAGAAACACAGCAGCTTGAGTGGAGGATTGGGATGGGAGGCAGAAGAGAAGATTTCAGAAATATCAAAGCTTAGCACACACAGCCCTCGGATAAAAGAAGGTCCCTCTCTCAACCCCTCACCTGGAAGGTGGTACTCCCCTCCCATGGGCCTATCAGAGCCACCGCTCTGTAGCCCTGGGGACACAGATCAGCCAGGTCTTTGTTCTAGCCTCTGTTCCCTGCTGTGGAATGAGAGGCTGATTGCTGAGTTCCCTGGTCCCTTTGACAATCTGTGAGGTTTGGGGCATCTGTGGGACACAAGGCGGTCCACACCTGCAAACAGTAACAGGAGCAGAAGCCCAGAAAAGTGCCCCAGGGGGTTGGGGCAGAGAAGCGAGGAGCTGAGGTGCTGGGAAGCAGAAGAAAGCAGCAGTTCAGACTCTCACTGTGCTTTCTCACATCAGCTAAAGCCCAGCCCAACCATCTCCTGGCTCTACGACCTCAGAGTGAGCTCAGTACTTTCATCTGCTAGACAGGGATAATACCTACCTTCCACCGGAGCTGGGGAGATCAAATGAGGTTGTATGGAAGGAGAGCAATCACTAGTCTGAGCTAATGGAAAGTCCTTAGGACCCTGACTCCTTCCTGCCTGCAAGTTGCCAAGGAAGGTCAGCGGCCACAGGGTTAACCCCTTCCACCCCACAGATTTGGAGGGTGGCAGGAGATCTTCAGTAGCTTCCCAGACTCACCTCCTTCCTGTTGTCCAGGGCAGTTTTAAAGAACTCATAGGGAATCTTCTTTCTCTGCTGCCTTTTCAACCAGTCATGTGTGGAGTGCAGGAAGTTCTTGACTAAGGGCTGGCCAGGGAAGTACTGTGGGAGGAATAAGTGGAAGGTGGAGTCAACTTTTCAACCAGTCATGTGTGGAGTGCAGGAAGTTCTTGACTAAGGGCTGGCCAGGGAAGTACTGTGGGAGGAATAAGTGGAAGGTGGAGTCAACCACAATTCCCCCAGAGAGGGGCGGGACCTAGGAAGCAGGTTGGGACAGTTGTCTAAATATTCCCAAACCATAAGGGAAACTTTCCGCCCTACGCACAAGTCTGGGTTCCTTGCCACTCCTGCTCTGGGGCACCTGGTGAGGCTGTGGGTAAGGAAGGAATTGGGTGCGGAAGGCTGCCCCTCTGTAGACTGCTGCTTCTGTGGTAGCTGCGAGGTAGGCTGAATACCAAGCGGCTGCCAAGTGACCTGGCCATATAGCCCACGTTTCAGGATATGTTCTGCAGAACCACTGGCTTGCTGACCGACTCTCCAGCGGGGCTAGGCTGGCAAAGCGCCTTTTCATTTGTATTCCATGGGTTGCCAGTGGGGCCAGGGCAGCCCAGGGGCTTATAGCCAAGCTCCCAATCTTGATGGTAACTCCCAATCATCTCTGAGGAACATGAAAAGCTACTCTGACAATAAGTCAACTCAAATCTGATTAGTATCAGCACTTTAAAACCACAAGGACTCCAGGGAGGACAGATGTGTGTGTGCACGTGTGCATGTGTGTGCACCTGCAGACACACATACTCAGGGGTGGGGGGAGAGGGGAGAGGGAGGAAAGCAGCGGCAGCAGTAGGGCAGAGAAAACACAAGAGGAAGAGACACGTGCAGAAAGAAAAGAGAGAGATGGCAAGATCACTCTACAGAAGAAAACCTGCCAGCTGCTTCAGTGTTCTGAAAAGCCCTGCATCTTTATCAAAGAGCCTGGGCCTCTGATTCTGGACAGCGCCCCGCTGTGGCCGCAGAGCACGTGCCATTCTATTCACGTTCCCGCTTAGCTCGCATGGCCCCTGCCTCTCAACAAAGATTTACAGCTTCAAGTGAGCATTTCCCACTGACCTTACCTTTGCCCACCATCTTTGACTTTGACCCTGTGTCTGTGGTGTCATGAGGAAGGACGAATTAGGGGGCTTTGGACAGCAGGGTGTCACCTCTGCGCTGGGGGGGGGAGGGAGCAGAAACCCTGGTGTCCATGCGCCACCCAGTGGTCAGTCCTGGCGGTCACTCACATGAAGAAGCCCACCAGCAGGGAGCCCAGGGTTCAGGAAGGCAGGAGGGCCCCATAGGACCCAAGGAGTGCCCCATCCCCTACACTCCAAGGCCCACAGCTCCCCAAGATGGAGCAGCAGAGTCACCCTTTGGGCTTTCAGTGCCCCCGTACATGCAGTGGGAAAAGCATGGGCTAGACGAGACACAGAGCAGATCCCAGCTAACCACTCACTGGTGTGGACAAGGGGCTTCACCTCCAAAGCTGTGCTTCCTCCCTATGGGCAGCCCATGGAGTTTGAGAGAAACACAAACAAGCTACTACAAGGAGCATCTTGTGACTACAGGAAATGCTTGCTGCTGTCGCCAGTACTCCTCAGTAAGGTTTCCCAAGCAAAAGGGGAACCACTGGCCCTGCGGTTTCCGGAGGATGCATGCCAGGGGCCTCAAGTCAGGTCGCTAGCCCTGTGCTCCTGCTGTCCCAAGGGCCTGCCTTCCCTCTGGCCCTGCCCCAAGGCCAGTTCAGCTCCTCAGTGGCCCAGACTTGGCAGGGAGGGCTCCCTCTCCCCAAACTCACTGCCAACACTTGCTGATGGCAGAAATGTGGCAGGCGCCAAGGAAGGGGTGCTGCTGAGACCTCTGCCCAGCTCAGGGGGTTTCTGGATCTTTCCCTCACAGCAGAGTCCAAGAAAGTCAGCTTCTAGTAGAGCTGAGAGGTCTGAGAAACCCACAAGAAGCAACTACCCTGGGATGATTCCTTCTGAGTGGGCTGGCCTGGTGGGTGCAGGGGGGTGGGGCGGAGAAGAGGAGGTGCCAGGAAGTACTCTGGGGCTCCCCTCATGTCAGGCAGGAGAACAGCACACACAATGGTCATGGACCTTCCCCTCTGGCTCTCTGGCCCAGTCACTTCAGGCTCGGTGACTTGGGGTCCATTCAGCCCACTGGGTTGCTGAGGAAAGACCTCTATTATCACAATGGGCAGAGAACAACAGGGTCCCCCTTGAGGAACCTCTGTGGGACTTCAAGGGCTGTCTTGCCTTTAACTATGCTATTGCACTGTGACTAGCAGAGGTCACCTCCTGTGGTCCTCTCAGTATGATCACACATGAGTGTGACCACACCAGAGAGGTTAGAGAGGAGGGCAAGAGTGACTAGATTGGCAGGCAGCTCCCAGGAGATGAATATCTGCCCCAAAAGGAGCCCCAGCTACGAGCGGACCTGTGCCCAGAAAGACAGGCTGAGAGACCTGGCACAGGAGGTCTCTGGATTGAAGTGGCTGAGTCAGCAGTCAGGGTCTGACAGGGACCAGAGCCCACACCTGACTCAGCAGTCTGCAGCTGCCTCAGGCTTTAAGTAGGCCAACAGCAGCAGCAGCAGCAGCAGCAGCGGGTCTAGAACAGAGGGAAGGATGCAGGGAGGGAGAGGAAGGCAGGCTGGGGGGAGAGGCAGCCAAGCTCACATCAGACATGAGGAAGGAGCAAAGCAGAGGAGAGACAGTCTCTGGAGCATGAGACCTGGGTTCAAGTTCTGAGGCCTGAGGCAGCCACTTGAGCTCCCTGGGCTTCTGCAACTGGGGGTGGGAAACACTTGCCACTCTGAAGAGGAAATAGTATTAAATGCCCCTAATGATCTGTTCATTAAGCAAGCGCTTAATGGCCTCAACAAGCAAGAGCTACACTTCATGGGGTAGTCACTTTATCTGGAAACCACAAAGGACTAGCTAGGGTCAGGGACCTGGGTGCCAACTTTGGGACTGTGAGCAATGTTTGGGCATGAAGACAGGAGATGCAGAAGTCCCCTGTGTTATGGTGTCCATAGGTCCTGCTTTCCCCATGATGGTGGCAGGAAGTGAGAGACTGCACTTAGGGTCAGTAAGTACGGGGTAGGGAACTAAGGGAGCCAAGGTTCCAGTCACCGCTAGGCACCGCCCCAGGACTCAGGACATCTAGACCTGTCCGCTCAGTGCCTGCAGAGTAGGGGAGATGGAGGAGGGGATCCCTGACAGTGCGTAAGTCTGCAGGGCAGCAGCCCTTGGTGAACAGAGACTGCTTGAACCCAGGGTTGCACACACCAGTCCTAAGTAGACCCCCACGGAAAGGGGAGCCAGGGCCTGCTCACCTGGGCTAGCACTGCCATAAACTTTTTCAGAGCCATTAAGCGCGGACCCTCCAGGACAGAGAACTTGCCCACTTCAACCCGAAGGATGTAGTGTAGTGCAGATTCCAGGTCAGCCATGTAGATCTTGGAGCTGAGGACCCAAAGGGAGGCAGAGAGAGAAAGAGGTGTTAACCACATGGGGCAGAGACTGGGGAGGAACACTCTGGACAAAGGAAAAGGAGGGCACTGTCGATGGTCAGTGTCCTAAAAGTAGCTAGCTGTGAGACAGTGGGTAAATGACTTAACTTCTCTGAACCTTATCTGCAAGACAGGATAAACAAATGACAAGTTGGTTGCTGAGAAGAGTAAATAAAAGCACAAAAACAATCTCTCAGCAATTCCTGGCATAGAGCAGGGGTTCCTCATGTAGGTTCAGGGCCAGCCTCTCCCAAGACTCACTAAGGTGTTTTACTAAGGCCACCAGGAGAGGGCGGGGCTTCACTCTGTTCTGAGCAAAGAACTCTAGGGACAAACAGACTAATAGGTGCGCCCACTCAACATGGCTTTGGAAAAGCTACTTTCAAAGACTAAGGATCTGGCTGCCCTCCAAAGCTGGGCACAGGGAGGGGGCAGGACAGGAAGTGGTGTTTATATTATTTATCTATTTATATCCTGGAGCTGCCAGACCTGAGTGTCAAGTTGGGCTCCATCCCCAGCAGCCTGGGGAAGGCTGCAACTCCAGGTTCAGCAGGGCCTGGGTGGGAAGGGTTCCATAAATGCTGGCAGCTTTCCCACCCTCTGCCTCCAGAGGCCTAAGGCCAGTGAATCCCTCCTGCAGTGAATCAGCGACGGAAGTTTAGGGAATGCAATCTACATCTCTGGGCCTCAGTCATCTTACCTACGAAGTCAATGAACAAATGACTCTGCACCTCAACCCTGTCTCCTAAGGTTGTAGGGAGCCAAGAGGTCAGATCAGCAAATGGTGAGCGCTGTAACCCCCATGCTTCACCCTCATGGTCAAATCCCTCTCTGTGCTCCACACTGGGCCTTGGGACTCAGTTTTCCTCTCCATTCTTGGGTTTTGGCCCATCAAGTGGTCTCACAACTGAAGGGGAATATTTATGAAGGGGCCCAGCACGGAGCTTGGCACATACTGCCAGTTGGTGTCAGCTACCACAATTATTTGGATGATGGGAATAATCATAATTTGTATGATTACATTACCATTCCCATCTCTTAGCCTCTCTTTCCTTCTTCGCTAATTTACTAACCGTCTCTATTAGCACCACTGGCCCTTAAAGCCCCTCATGCTGGGTAGTAAAATCCTTCTGGAAATCAGAGGAGCCTTTCTCCAACTCTGTTGTGCTGCCCCCTGGTGGAGGCAGCTTCCTGATGAACTCTGAGCTCCAGGATCAGCCATTCCTACCTGAGTACCCGGAGGAGAGGGCTACTTAGTCTGTCTCCTTTCCCAGAAAGCAGGAATTCTATCACAAGAGCAGAGCCAAGGAGGCTCATGCTAACAACTGTGCACAAAGATACAGCCTACCTCAAAAAGCAGTGAGTTCCCCGACACCAGAGGCAATCAAGTGAAGTCTGTGCCTTCTTAGTAAGGGGTGCTGTGAAGGGGCCATAAACTGTGGGCAGGGACTCCAAACAGTGGGAGCAATGGTGGGAGGGGCTATTGGCACAACTGCGGTTGGGGGAACTTCCCTGGGAGCCCCAGAGAACCTCTGGAGGTACGCTGTGTACCTGGACTCCACCATGTGCATATCTGTGCACATTCCTATTCACAGAGCCTAGCATGTGGCAGATACTCAAAAGGTTTTGCTGAAGACATCACTGCATAGGTGGGAAGTTGGTTTGTAGCCACAGATCACCCTTTCAAGCTGATTCTGCTTGTTTCTGCACCATGTTCAGTTTAAGGATGGTAAACATTAGAAATTTTGCATTCCATCATGAAGCAAGTGGGGTCCAGCGCTCCCCAGAGTGCCCCCACACTGCAAAGACTCCCCGCATAGACCTAGCCAGGCCTCAGAGGGTCTGGAAAAGGCATGGGCCATGCTAAGCTCATGACAAGGAACAGTATGTGGTGTGAGGAATCTGTGGTAGGGACAAAGGCTGGGCAGGGAAGGACTGAGGAGGCAGGGCCTGGTCTTACCGATCTGCGACCTTCCAAACAGTGGGGGCAATGGTGGGAGGGACTGTTGGCACAAGTGCGGTTGGGGGAACTTCCCTGGGAGCCCCAGAGAACCTCTGGAGGTACGCTGTGTAGAAGGACCTGGACTCCACCAGCCTGTGAGGGAAGAGAACCACAGGGGAGGTGGTGAGTAAGGGACAATAGAACCCCAGAACCACTTTGTGGCAGAAGGGTAGTCAGTGGCTCCTCTGATAAAATGTTGCGAACTGCCTGAACTTGGTTTGGTCCTGTCCTTGATGAGGTCAAATTGAGGCCCCTGTGCCTAAAGTAAGCTTCTCCATGCACTTCCAGGCTGTGGGGAAACTTTCTGACACAAATCTGCTGTCCAAGTACCACCTAGAAAAGGAGCCAGGCCCACAATTCCTCAGGCTGGGCACAGTGCTAACTCTGACCCTGGACAGGAGGGCTAGGCTTGACCAGAGACCAAAGGTGTGACAAGGTAGCTGAGCTCCAGGTTCCATTAGGTGAAGGGAGTTTGACAGGTAATAATAATAATATTTATATATATATATGCATGTATGTACATGTCCACAGACACACACATGCATATATAGCAATTCACATACAAATATATGAATTTTTAATCTGTAGATTTATATGTAGCAACAACATAAAACTACCCTAAATCCTTAAATAATCCTTTTGCTTTTTGTTCTTCTGATAGAGAGGAGTCCTCAAGGGTAGGAATGTCCCCTAGGCAGGGACGCCCAGGGACAGCAGTGTGACGAGCAGCAGAGTGAGGAGCAGCAGTGTGACGACTCCCAGGGGAGCTGGGCTGGCACAGGGACGCATCACTTTCCACTCTGCTGTCCTGGCCCAGTGTTTACCCATGAGCAGATGGCTGGGAAGCAGCATCGTCACAAACAATTTTCCCCTCCACCAGCTCCGAGTGAGGAAACAATGCCTCCTCTTCTGGCACTTTCTGCCCCTCTGGCCCCCTTGAGGCCACTTCGCTCCCTCCCTTGGGAAAAGCTTCTGACAAGGCCTGGCCCAGGGCTGGCTGGGGACCAGGCCGGGTGAGAGCCAGTGGCCACCCTGCCTGGCCTTGGTCAGGACGGCACTAATGGCCCTGGGGAGCAGTTCATTGGACGCTCAGGCAAGCCCAGGTCTCCCGGCCCTCGAGCTCCGGCCTGTGGGGCCGCGCTGGCATCAATCATCTGCCCAGGGAGGGCACCAAGGCACCATCTGGCGCCATTTAGGGGACCATTCAGCAGCGGGAGCCTGACAGAGGGGCTGAGACTGGCCTGATTGTTTTCTCTTGGCATTTTGGAACTGGCTATTGTCTGGCTCCTAATGAACTTTTCTGCAATTAGAAAACCAAAGGGAGGGAGGGTCAGGCATATTTGAGTGCCTGCCAGCACTGCAGCCTGCCAACAAGTCTGTGAACAGAGGGGATGGGGAACCAGGCCAGGGCTGGTGAGGGAATGGGGCTGTGAGGGTCTGAGGTGGGACTCGAGCTGGGGCTGGGGGCAGAGCCTGGGGCTAGCATCACGGACGCTTGGGCATCTGCTTCTCCTGCAGAAGCTGTGCCTTGCCAGGCCTCAGAAGAATCACAAGAGGAAGAAAGTCCAGCACTGGAAAAGGCTGGCAGCCTCTCTAGACAGGAAAGACAGGTGAGCACAGGGTGGACAGAGAGACACTCACACAGGGACCTGGGAGGCAGAGCCATTCCGAAACAGCAAGTAGCATGATGGGAACTTGGTGACACCAAACTTGCTGACCGCATCAGCCTCTGTGCTCAGGACCCTGCGCACAGGGATGCCCCAGTACTGGGACAGATCCAGGATCACCTGCAGAGACAGACAGACAGGTGGGGGCTGGGTTACTGGGCAGGGGAGCCCCAGGCAGACAACTGGGAGGTGCTGTGAGCCGTCGAATCTCATGCCACCAGCTGTAGCCGCTCCGCAGGTGACAAGTGCCAAACACGGCCTGAGTGGATGGAGGGGGCCTGAACCCCTGCTGACCTCATCTTCCAGGATAATCCCAACTGATAGGATTTTCCTTCCAAAGAAAGCAATTTGTGAAAAGCACAACAGTGGGGTTTTGTTTTTATTCTATACGTATAAGGTTTACTATCTGCATTCCTAATGAGGAAAACATACTTAGATATGATTTTATTTGCATAAAAAAATAAGGGGAAAATGTTAGTTAATGTTTACTGAGTGTGTATGATGTGTGTTTTACTGATCATTTCATTTAATCTTCAGAACACCACCATGAAAGAGGAATTGATATTTGGAAGGTGCCCCTTGGCTGTCTGGGGCTGAACCCTGGCCCCACCAGCCTAACCCCTTCCCTGACTTTTGTAAAATGTAGTAACAACCACCACCACCTCGGAGGGCTGGTAAGAGGAATGGAAGGGTTACTTTTAGCAAAGTGCTTGTAACAATGTGTGTCCCAGCACACAGCAGGTACATAACTACAATTCTGGTGGTGGGCATAGTGAGGTATACACATATATCAAGGTGTGAGCTGTGCTCCTGAAGTAAATAGTATTGCATACCAGTGGCAAATCTATAACTGAAATAACTATTGTAGAGAAAGAAACTGAGGCTTGAAAATGAAAGCATGTCCAGTCCCCAAGGCATGCCAGCATCTGCACTGGGTTATAAATTCCTATTTGATCTGGCTCCAGGGCCTGGGCTCCTGGCTGCTGTGTCTTCCTGCCCGTCTCACCAGTCCTAGGACCTCTAGATGGCCCTGGAGTCCCTGTTCCTGGTTACTCAGGCACTAGGGGAGGGCAGTAAGAAATAGCTGATCCCAGAATATTTATCATTCACTACTCTGTGGCAGCTGGACTCCAGAAAAGCAGAAGGGCTGGGTGTTGCCTCAGCAAAGTCCCCTGCCCACCCCCTGCCTCCTGTGCTTCTGCTCTCAGGTCTAGAGTCTGGAGGTGGCTCACCACTCTCAACTGTGGCTGCAGAAGGAGACCCATTTGGAGCTAGCAATGGTGTTTCACTTCATCCCAACTTCTCACTCCTCTCACTGTTCAAAGCTTCTCCCAGGCGTTGACCTGTTGCACCTTTGCATCTGGGGAAAACTCAAGATGGCCTGGGAAAGAGGACCAGGAGGCAGCAGAGTTCTCCACAGTTAGATCTCTACAACTCATCCACCCAAGCCACCTCTCATCTGGGCCCTTGAGGAAACTGCAGGGTGTGAGTTCCCAACAATACTCTGAAGGAAGGTCATGATCATAATCTGCAAACAGGGCAACGAGGGCCCCTCTCAGGCATAGATCATGTCAAACTCTAAGCAGTCTAGTTCTAGTGCTGCTTCCCCTGATAAGAAGGCCCATTTTCCGAGGGATCATCAGTGTCCCTACCATCCCATTTGTTTCATTGCAATTCTAGGGGGTGGGGCAATATGGGACCTCTCTGGGTCCCAGAGACAAAGACCTAGTTCAAAGCCCTGTTCTATCGATTCACCAGCTGTGTTGATCCTGGACGGATTATTTGATCTTCTCTTTTAAGTGTGGACATCAGTACTGTGTGTGTTAGCCGCCTAGTCCAACTTTCAGTAACCGGCAGGTGTAAACATATTTGGTTTTGATGAGGGAGATAAAAACAGACAGGTAGGTTTTAGAGGCAAAGGTTTGACCCCTACACTTCACATTTCTCCCAGCAGGGGGCAGGCCAGTGCTGGGCTAAGTCCACAAGGCAGCAGTCTAGGAATTCGCAGAAAAATACTTGATGTGAAGGAACCCATCAGCTCATGGGCTTTCACTCTTTGGCTATCGGGGATCTGCAGGGCCCTTCAGGGCAGCTCACCTCTCTACCCACGTAGGAGTCTTCCTTTTCAAAGATCAGGGCCAGGTACTCTTGATTGTTTCTTGCAAAAAATCCATTAATCTCTTCCAACCTGCAAGAGACAAGTTTGGCAATATCTCTCCATGGCAAGAGGGAGTGAAGAAAAATTGCCCTTGACCCCAGACAGTGCTGACTCAGCACCACGAGAATAGTCACACCAACCTGCTTCCACAGGAGCTTCCTGGAAGTCCCCCAGTGCCAGTTCTCCAGTCGGAGTAAACCAGAGCTTTAGTTAGTCCCATAGGACACTGCCTCTGTTACCAAACCCTGGTTCTTCATTTCATCCATGTGGTTGGTTTGCTTCTTCATTCTTTCTCAAGAGTCAGCAGCGAGTCTGGGTGGCCTGGAGGAGGCCTGGAGGCTTGAGAGGGAGCCCCCATGGCCTACCGTTCTGGGTAAGGTCCAGGCTTACTGAATACGGTAACGATTGCTCCCTAAGAAACCATATCTGGAACTCATCAGATACAAGTCTTGAGCCTCAGCAAGTCAGTACCAACTGGGAGACAGTAGTGACTGGAGTGGGCACAGAAAAGGAATTAAGGAATGGAAAGGTCCTGGTGCAGAAGATCTTAGAAGCTGTCTAGTCCAACCTTCTATTTGTAAGATGAGGAAACTGAGACCCAGAACAAAAGTGAAACTAGTCGGAGAGCAATTTTCATTACTAAGCTATAGATTATCTTAAAAACTCAAAGTTTCAACATGAAATAACTGAATATAAAAATGGTGGGATTCCATACTCCATTAAAAGCACAACATAAGCACACAAGCTTAAGAGGTCAGCAGGTAGACAGGCATTGGGGAGAGCCTCATCTTTTCATCCCCAACCTGGTGACCTGGTTCTAGGTGTGTAACCAGTGACGTGGCAAAGATCACCTCCAATTAGAAGGCACCACAATGCCGGGCACGGTGGCTCGTGCTTGTAAGCTTCAGCCTATGAAGCGGCCGGGGCTAGGGATCGCGGTTCGAGTCCCACCTGGGGCCCATAGCGAGACCTAGTTCCAAAAAAAATAGCTGGGCGTGGTGGTGCGCACCTGTAATCCCGCTACCTCGGAAGCTGAGGCTGGGGATTGCTTGAGTCTGTGGTACCCCGGGCAACAAGCGCCTGCGGTTCCACGGGCAAAAATAGCAAGACCTAGTCTCAAAAAAAAAAAAAAAAAAAAAGGCACCACATGAGGTCAATGAGACAGAACAAATGAATATTCCAGAAAAGTGGGTAAAACTAGAATGTACCCCAGAATGGATGAAAATAAGTGTTATGAACACTTAAAGCCTCTGGGCTGGTCTTCTGAGGCGTTCATCAACCTTCTCAAGATTGACAGAAGAGCAAGTTCTACATGGCATCCACACACCCCAACTCATTCCCATCCTAAGACTTCAGGAAGAGGCACCATACCTTCCTTCACACATCTCTGCCTCCTTCTAAAAGTTCCTCAGAAAAAATAAAAAACCAAAATAAAAGTTCCCTGTCCCCATCGAGGAACTGCTCTACCAAAACATATGGCTGGGAATCATGCCCCCAAAGCCAAAGACCCAAAAAATAACATGAAGGAGCAACAAAATTTTGCAGAAAACAACAGAAATGAGATCCACTAAGAAACAAGAAACAATCACAAGCCAAAGGTGCTCAAATCTGCCTACGAAAGCAAAAGCAGTACAGGAAAGATAACAGCATGCTCTACCAAGTCCCAAGAAATCACACCCTTACCAAGGATGAGGAAATAGATCCAGAAAAGGAAAAAAAAAAAAAAAGACTAAAGGGCTAAACATGGACAAACAACAAAAAGAAAGGAGGCGAGGTGACCAGCAGAGTGGGTATGGTGTGGTGGGGTATTCCCATGGGGACCAGCAATTATACAATCATGTATTGTAAAAAAAATCCAAAAATAAAATAAAATTTAAAAAATATAAATAAAAGTTCCTCAGAAAGATCACATTGAGAGAGGTTGGTAACTGTATCTGAGTGGTTGTTTCTGTGATCCCTCTGGGTTGAAGATGCACCATGAAGGATGATGGTGTGTGTGAGACAAGAGCATAGAGAAATGGGAGAAGTGAGAAGTAAAGTATAGGAGAGCATGGGTGTTTCTAGACATGTGGGGTGTGGTTATGGAGCCCCAAACCTCACCACACTACACCTGGGTCCAAGGTCTCTCTCCATAAAGCCCTCCGAGAAGGGGGAGAATTAGGAAGGATGACAAAGATGTCACTGCAGAGTTGGATTCAACCCCAAGTGAACCTGGAAACATATCTCTCAGCAAAGTTATGCCTTTTAGGAAGAATAGTACATAATCTTAGAGGCTTTGTCAGCACTTGCAAACTTCACCGGGTTTTAAGGCTCTTGTCCCTGATGGTACTTGGGTTTGTTCTTTCCAGGAATGAGAGCTGGAAGTGGGCTTTATCCTCTCCTGAGATCTCATCCAGAAGGATGGACCCCCATGTTTTCAATCTACCTGTCTACTTCTGTGGGAGAGTAGAGACAAGTGAGGGTGCACCTCACTGTCACCCTAGAGGGTCAATTCTGGAAGCCTCTGGGCAGGCAGACAGAGATCATAAGCTGCAGTCCTGACCCTCTGCAGCACATGGAGCCCAGGGCCTTCTCTGCCCCTACCCCCACCTTCAGTCACAGCCCCTGCAGGGAAAAATGACTACTTTCATTTCACAGACAGGACCATTCTCTCCTCAGTCCCCCACACCCTATCCCTGCCTTTCCTCTACATGGCGTCTGAGACTTTTTTTTCCTCCCCATGCTCACTCTCTTGATGACCCTCCATGGGTGAGATGTTATGATACACTGCTACATTCCCATACCTCCCAAGGACAGGTAGGAGGAGGCAGCAGAGGCCTATCCTAACGAACCTCTATCCACTACTCCCTTCCCACCTGGTGCATGGGCCTATGTTCCCCTAGACAGCCAGGGAAAGAGGGGCTCTTCATGTGGGACCCTGACAACAGAAAGGCTTCCACCAGCTATCTCAGAGAAGCTCTAAGCTCTAGTTCACTGAGTGTCTGTCCTCATACAAAGGTACTGAGTCAGCCTGGGCCCCTGCCACCCCACATCACCCAACCTGTCCCTGCAACCCAGCCTGTCCCTGCCCCAAATACCTGGCAGGCTCCAGTGATGGACAGGCGGGGGGCCATGTGTCAGTATGGGTCTCCAGGGCATCAATGAGTCTCTCCCGCAGGGACTGCATGTCCGCACCAGCCACTATCAATGAAGATGGAGGGTAATATGAACCCCAGAACCCTTGTCAGCTCCATTCACACAGGGCCTGGGGCCTGGGTCTTCTCTGCACTAGAGGAGAGGGGGTGGGGTTGCTATGCAGCCCTCAGAGAACAGGAAGGAACCTCTCAGACCTGGATCCAGACAGGCACTCTGCTGGTCTGCCCAGCTGGATGCCAACTCCATTCTAACACTCTTCTGGGAACATGGTGACCCACCTGCTTCCCAGGACTCTGGGAGGACCTGAAGGGGGCCTAAGGCTTCTTTAGACTTGTTTTCCTAAAGGCATCTTGAAACTGCCTGGGAAGGACACAAATTAGGCTTCTCTTGGTGCCTTGCCCTGAGGCCTCATTGGGCTGTCTTCACCCCAGGAAAAAGAGGGAGGAGATGTAGAAAAGGCTCACAGGACACCCACCTGGCAATGTTGCTCCTGAGCCATTCTTGGAAAAGGCCTTAAAGAACTGGAAGCAAACACAAAAGCAACAGTCAGTGATGGATGGAACACAACATGGTGTCAACAGATGAAGATCCAACTACTTGCTAAGTGGGGTGACTTTGGGCAAGTGATATCATTTTTGTGATGTCATTTTGCTTTACAGAGGTGTAGTGTTTCTAGAAAGCTTGAACTGTGTACATAGAAACATTATATGAATGAATAAATAAGGCCACTGCTGTTTATCCTTGCAGATACATCTGAGAAAATAAAGTCTCTTCATAGAGCAGAAAATTTTAGGTACTTTCTGAGGTGACTGTCTTTGTCTGCTAAGGGAGTTTAGCAGCTGGGGTCTCTGTCCACTGGGGAACTGCCAGCCTGGCTCAGGAAACACAAAGCAGGGAGAGGGTCTCCATTCTGCATTAGACAAGCTGGTTAACTCATAGATTTGAGCTCTCACTTCCACAGCACCCTGGCTCAGTCTGCCACCTCCTGAACAACAGAACAGAGTACTGAGCTCAACTTAGAATCTGACTCTGCCTCAGGGGAAGATCTGTCTGTACTCCTGAGAGCTCGGAAGAGAATGGGTTCAGCTAACCTGACAAGGACAGTCTCTTAACTGTCTAAGAGCCCGTAGCCTGGAAAGAGGGCATGAGGGCCCCTAATTCCCAGGCCACACATGGCTACCTTGGGCCTCTGTCTCCAATGGCCATTTGGAGCTGATGCTACGGAAGACCCTGGGGTTTGCCATACCTGGCCTGGCTTCACTCTGTCCCGGCTGTGTAACCTTAGGCAATCCATTAACCTCTCTGAACCTCCTCATTTTTAAAATGAGAAGGACACCATCTACCTCATGTTGCCATGAGGGCTCAGCACCAATACATCCAAAGAGCTCAGTTCTGTGCTGAGTGCAAAATGTAAAGAATGAACAAATGGGGCCGGGCACGGAGGCTCGTGCTTGTAAGCTTCAGCCTATGAAGTGGCTGGGGCTTAGGGATCGTGGTTCGAGTCCCGCCTGGGGCCCATAGTGAGACCTAGTTAAAAAAACAGCTGGGCATGGTGGCGCGCTCCTGTAATCCCAGCTACCTGGGAGGCTGGGGACTGCTTGAGTCTGCGGTACCCCGGGCAACGTGAGCCTGCGGTTCCACGGGCAAAAATAGCAAGACCTAGTCTCAAAAAAAAAAAAAAAAAAAGAGAATGAACAAATGTTAACTTTGTCATTTTTATGATCAGTTCCTTTCCTTGTTCCCTTGTTTCAAATCAGCTAGGGTTCACTTGTTCCAACAGAAAACAACTCTGGAGTTCACTTTCCTCCCTCCCAGGTGAGAAGCAAAGCTGCCTCTCCACCTGCACCTTCTCCTGCTCCCGCTGACCTCCCCAACCCTAACTCCTGCTCACTGAAGGAGCATTAACATAAACTTTATATTTATTTATATTTAAGTTTATAATATAAACTTTTTTCTCTTTAGAGCATTAACATAAACTTTTATTCTTGGTAAAATCCATGCCACACACATTTATAATACTGTTCTTTGCAGCTACTGAATAAATGCTGCATTCATAAAGTTACGGTATCCTAATACTTGTAAAAATGATCACAAGTTTCCTGGATTGTGACATGAGACCAAATAAGACAAAGCATGACAAGGCATTTAAGGATGGATGTTGTGTCTTAAACAAAATAAAAAATGCACCTATCTGTGGTTTGGTTAACTCACTAATAATAACCCAGAGGATGACAGAATAGACTCTGTGCTGTTTCCAGCAGCATAAAAACACCACTGACATCATCAGTCTCACACAGCCTGGCCTTCCCTTAGCTGCACTTGTTAGCAGCTTCAGTTGCTGGAAAGTAGCAAGATAATTTTTCATCATCAACTATCAGGTCACCTAAATCTAAGCATGTGCCTTTATTAAAAGGGGCTAGCCTTGAACACCACCAAAAGGCTGCCTGCTGGCCCCTACTGAGACTTCTGAAGGCCTAAGCCAGCCTGGGGTACATAGGGGCCTCAGCAAGGCCCAGGAGCATGTAGAGACCCAGAGTAACCCCACATCCACTTTTACAGGGCTAAAGGGGAAGCCTCCCACCTCCAGTGGCTATGACACACAGGCTTCCCAAGTACCTTCCAGAATGGCATCACCTCCTATACTCTGGTGAACTCACTCCCACGTTCTTTAGAAATGTTTTCTTATCAACAAATCTCTCACCTTTCCTCCTTCTCCCTTCTCTGCCAGGTCCTTTCCTAAGCCTCCAAATAGATTCAGATCCTCCTAACCTAAATTGAAAAAAAAAAAAAAAAAAAAAGGCCAGGAAGGGAGAATGGGAACAAGAAGGCCCTCCTTTTTCTCACCACTAGTTTATCCCCAAATGGTGGAATCTCAAAACAAACCTGCTCTTGGTCCTCTGCCTAGTTCCTCTCTACATCATTAGGTGACCAGCTGGCTGAGCTCTTCAGCTGAAATTGCTCCTGAACCCACAGCTCAGTTCTTTGGCCCATCTCATAACCTCTTGGACCCTCTCCCTCTTTCTATGTGGAAGCTGATGCTATCACTGCTGCTTCTTCCCCTGAGGCGAGGCTTGTGACCTTCTGTGCCACATTTTTGCTGACATCCCCCCCCCCACTGTCTTCACATGGTCCCTGGTTTGCTAGATGTTGACCAAGCGTTGACCTGTCCTAGCCTCACCCTAACTTGGCTCCTGTGATGCTCCTTCACCATCTCCTGCCCCCAGTCTCTCCCACCTACAGGTCATATCATTAAAATGCTTGCACTGAAGAAGCCCTGTGAGACATGGTCACTCAGAAGGGGCTCACTTCAAGCTTTTGAATGAATGCGAATAAATGAATGAACGAACAAACAAATCTAATGCCACTCTCCCTAGCCAATGTCACCCACCTACTTTGCTCTAAATGATTTGCCATCTGAACCTTCTATCTCAGGTCCTCACTGTCCCACATTTGTTTTCTCCTGGTGCCCTCCACAAGTTGGTGGGGCATGTCACACACGCATTCTCCAAGATTGAGTCACCCCACCCCCAACCTGTTTCTCCACATCTGCTCCTTATCTCACCCAGTGATGGTCCTCCTCCCTGTCATAATCTGTCCCGAATCTCCTGTTTCCACAATCTCTATCATCCAGACAATTGGCAAGTGCCATCACTCTGACCTTTGTGACACCTTTTCAACAGTGCGCCAAGCCTGCTGCCTACTCTAGACCATGGTCTATCAATGATTCCTGGAACTACTGCAACTTCCCTGTCTCCCTTTGTAAACTCAGAAATCCTGATCTGCTCCATCTTTGCATCCTCCAGTCATCTGCCTCACTGCCACTTGACTGAGTTTTCTAAAGTACAGTTCTGGTCCCATCACATCACTCCTCCACAAATCTCTTTGCTGACTCCCCATCACCAGTGAATAATGTCCAAACTCGCTTCCTTTGAGAGCTACTGGAAGCTGACCCCAAAATTACCTCCCATGGTCCCCATTCCCTATATTACAACTACAAATGGATTTAGCCTGAAGTTCCCACCCATTTCCCTGATCAAGAAGGCAGGACCATAGACAGGCTCCCTCTGCAAGCCCCGCAGTGCTGGTGTGGTATCTAGGAATGGAAGTCTTTAGGAAAGCACTCTGTTCATGGAACAGAGAAGCTCTGTCTTTTGATCACCTTAGAGGCTCATGTGAAAACCACATTAAAATCTGGTCAGAGCACATTTTTGTCCTCTTATTCTAACGCATCCTTATTAAGTCAGCTGTGCCCTACCCAAAGGAAACCTCCACAGCTTCCTGGAAACAGGTCACAGGGATCTCAGCAGTGGGGTTTCTTCTGTGTAGGAGCAGCCAGCACCTAAGTCTTTACCTTGGGGTCCCCTGACAACCTCCACATCTCTCCAAAGGCAGGAAACCTCATGTCATCGGGCAGATCTTTACTGACCTATCAGTACAGAGCACCTGTCTTCCTGGGGCCAAATGAGGTTGAACAGATAGTCACTTTGCAGAAGAGGCCAGAAGAGACAGAAAACCTGTCTTCTCATCTAAGGGATGTAGTCATAACATAATCTTTGGGAAATTTTACCAAGGATTGGCAAAGATAATGTACTGTTATCATAAGATCGAATACAAATTATGTCCTTAATAACTCTTAGTGTCTCTAGGAATGATCATGATTGAATCTAAGGTTTTAAAACAAATTTTAAGGAAAATGATTCAGTTTCCAAATATCTGAGGGTGAGCCCACTGAGCAGGGGTCCATCATTCTTCCAGAGAAAGGCAGGTGACTTTGTTGAGTCCTGTCTCTTGCTGACAAGTTACCTCCCAGAAGAGCTACCTAAGGTAATAGCCTAGACTCTGTACCCCCACAGGGTGTCTACACTCCCAGTCCTGAATTCAAGGACCTGCCATTGCTGCATTCTCCCCTCCTCAGTCAGGCTTCAGCCGTAAGGTGAAGACAGAACTCCAGACCAGTTCTGTCAACACACCATGCAGTTCCACCCACAAGCCCTTTGCTCTCACTGCCACCTGCCCACACACCTATCGTCCCACCCAAACCCCTCCTTCCTTTAATACCCAGCAGAAGTCCCCCTCCTACATGAAGTTCTCTCTGACTTATGAGGGAAAGGTTCAGTGAATCCAGGCAAACTCCCCCTCACACGCTGTGTACAGAACACTCACTACCCATCAGCCGGCTGGGGAGTTCTGAGCATCTGCACAGGACTTTGTCTGGCCTCTCTTTCATTTCTGGTCATAACTTATAGGTCTGGCTACTCCCAAAATTGTGAGCCAGGTGCTGTGTAATCAGCAAGCACTCAATAGCTGCTGCTGAAGGGGTTCCCTCAAAGGCAGTGACCACAGAAGAGTAACCACAAGCCCCAGGCGGTAGCCAGGAGGAGACAGGACAACGGGAAGGAAGACTAACATTTACTGAGCTCCAAGCACACCACGCAGAGTCTCAGCACTCTCACACTGGCAACAACACTATGATGGATATTATCACCCCCTTTTTACAGTTGAGGAAACTGAGGCCTGCGGCTGGGACGTTATGAGGTAACTTTCTGAGACACATACTGTAAGCAGTAGAGCCATGTCAATTATCTCCTCAGACTCTTGCAAAGAGAAGAGTTCTGTCCTTTCCCACCCAAATACAATACTGCTGCTCCCTATAATCTTGTTCTGGCCTCAAATGAATATGTTTCACTAGCTGCTGAGGGGCAAAGGCCCACTCCACAAAAGTTTCAGCTCCTAGGTCCCTGAAAACCAGCCAGAACTTGCTGGTAACTAGTCGTTCCCTCCCCCATACCTTGCTTGCTTGCCTGGCAGAGCCAGTGTGACACAGCTGGCCCGCCCTGTAGGGCCAGGTGTTTGCTCAACAGGCTGAGCTGGTGGAAGCTCACTGTTTGCTCAAGGTGACAGGGGCGAGAAGCAGAGAAAAGGGACAATGACATATGTCACTGGGGATGGCTGGACTCCTGTGTGGGCCTGTCCTCAGGACACCTGCCACACTCTCTCTTCTTCCTGATCAGCACCTTTCTCATATGGATAGAGAGAGCAAGGACAGGTTCTAGTCCCTAGGGGGCAGCAGACAGGAAGTGAGATTCTGCACCTGCCTGCTGGTACCAAGGCAACCCAGGGCCTTTCTAGGTAGTCCAGCCACACTGCCGGCAGCACAGCAGGTTCTCAAGGAACCAAAGCTCTGGCGATATGGAATCTATGAGTCTAATGTTTTCCAAGCACTAGAAGCAACCTAGTTACGTTGTAAAATCCATTGAGTGAATCACAGCCCATAACCAGTAATTAAAAAAAAAAAGGCACACACACACAAAAAAAATACATACTGCACTTGGTAAGAACAAATACTATTTTAAGAAACTTATGCTAAGGCCGGGCAAGGTGGCTCGTGCCTGTAAGCTTCAGCCTATGAAGCGGCCGGGGCTAGGGATCGCGGTTCGAGTCCCGCCTGGGGCCCTTAGCGAGACCTAGTTCCAAAAAAAATAGCTGGGTGTGATGGCACGCGCCTGTAATCCCAGCTACCTGAGAAGCTGAGGCTGGGGATTGCTTGAGTCTGTGGTACCCTGGGCAACGAGAGCCTGCGGTTCCACGGGC